>JAABOM020059535.1:0-12717 GCA_011800125.2 Solanum clarkiae
AGTAGAGAGGCTGTTTCCTAAAACCCTCAGCTCAAATCCCAAAGGCAGAATACCTAGATATGGCCAAAAGAAAAGTAGAGTACGTGAAAAGTAAGAAATGTAATTGAAGGGAAGGGGACAGTAGGTGCGACTAGCGATAAATAAAAACATATAAATAAATAAATAAATAAATAAATAACACATGTCCATCCCAAAGTTCCTAACAAATTTCCAGGCAACGTGTCCTCTCCGTACGAAGGTCGTTTGAGAGAATCTTCCAGGTCGTGCCATCCCAAGCCATTGATGATCCTTCGTCCAAAATCAACGACTAATTCTCCTAATCACTTGAAGATTTGTTGAGAAGCTGTCAAATTTGTTGGCATATTCCTTATCAATTCGAAGATTCAAATTTGAAATTCAAGAAAAATCCCAAAAATTCCATCCAATTTCTTCCCTATAAATAGCCCTTTGTTACTATGAAAGGGTCGGCCCTTCTCCTTCAAGAAAAACATCTTGCTTCTCTTCAAAAGAAATACAAGAATTACTGAGTTTTTAGGACTACAATCTCCAACTGAAGACTTTCGTGTCCAACTACGTGAAGTGCGGTGGTAGGAAGTTGCTTCATCAAGCTTGAGGTCCTAGGTCGCTGCTTCAAGAAAGGTAATATCATTCCCTCTTGCATTTCATTTCAATATCATGTGTTGTACGCTCAGGTTTTGGTCCTGGTTCTGGCATTGGAAGTTTTAGTTCTTCTTTTAGCGCCAAATGGTAGTTGTTGGGCTTGTTAGTTCGTGCAGGCAAAACTAGTTGAATTTTTGCCTTGTTCTGCTCAAATGGCTTGGTATTCATTTGGCTCCACTGGTGAATGCATCAGTTATGCCGACTTGTTTCTTCACTATTAGTTTCAAATTTCGGTAGTATGATATAAAGGAAGCTTAAGTCTTGGCTGTTTGCCTTTTATTTATTTCTTACAATTATAATCTCTTATTTCATTTAATAGAATATAACCTCTACTCACGTTTCATTGAATGCTGCTCATGCTTATTTTTAGCTTTCAACTCGTGATTTTAAATGGTGACCTACTACAATATGTTCTTGATGGTAATTGAATGCTACATGTTTGCTCCTCAGCCTTTTCCCAAGTAGGCACCAAACCCTTTATGTCGTCTAGTTTAATGCTATTGCTTTGCCACATACATGTTTTGTTTTCTGAGACGCGTTTGTTGTTATTAGTCTGCACCATTAGCTATTATTGGTTTTATTGTGGTTTTTGATAAGAATTTTTTGGAACTTGCATTTTTTGCAAGTCACGACCTGTTGTAAAATTTTGCCTGCCTTAGCTTTGAGGCTCTAACCAAGTACTTCTCTTGAACATTTGATTTTTATGTCTCTTCTCTGCATCTGTTGACTCTCTTTCTTTAATGCCATATACGAATGGATGTGAATGTGATCTTCAAGTAATAATCTTAATATGGTTCGTATATCTTCATATGGGTTGAAGTCAAATGTTTTCCTTTTGCTAAAGCTTATGGTTTAGTTCCCTGCTGCAATTTACAAAATCACCTTTTGTTAAAAACTTATGGTTTAGTTCCTTACCCAATTCTATGTATAATCACATTTTGTAGCTAGAACATTCATAATCTAGTGTGGTTGTGTTTTGTTAAAGTCATGGATAATGTCTCTGTTTAATAATTGTTCTATTACTCGTTGACCTATCATTGATTGAAGTATATTTAACATTATTTTTCTTCGCACGTAACGTTGTTGACCCGAGTTCACTTGTGAACTCAACCCCTGCATATTGAGTTATTTTCTCCATCAAGTCAACTCATGCCTTCAAAATAGAATGGTTATGCCAGTTGAGGAGGCTGCTATACAGTTGTTGGAGCCAAAAAGTCACTGTATACACTGATATATAGCGGGTATACAGTGATGTGATACAGCAAAATGGACCAAAGCCCAAGTCACTGACAGAGCAGTCCAGAAGATCAATTGATGGATCTACAGGTGAAAATATAGGTGGAAGGTAAGGTATATACACTGATATATAGTGTATATTCTGATATACAGGGGCAGAAAGGGTTAAAAGCCCAAGTTACAGAGGAAGGCCCAAGCTCTGGCCTAAGCGGGCAGCATCCAGACTTGGGCCTAAATTTTCCTTCCCTTCGGTTACTTGATTATTATTGTATTTCTTTGTTATTGTTAACTCTAATTCTAACATTATTTGTTTAATTAACTTAATTAAGTCCTCAAGGATGAACTATTTATGTTAATTTGCCCTTTTTATTATTTTGCCTTACTTGGTCATTTTGATAAATTATTCAAGATTTTCAAATCATTTTGTTCTTCCAAAAATATCTTTACTTCAAGGTTCATCTAAGTTGGTTTGACAAAATTTGAAGTTTAAAATTCCTATTTTGCAATTCTCTTTACTTAGTCAATTTTTGGTAAATTTTACGTTCTTTTAAACTAGTTTAAATGTCTTAGTTAGAATTTTATGAGTTTAAATTTCCTTTGTTAAATTTTGCCAAGTTAGGCAATTTAAATTTCTTTTAAAATTATTACTTGAGTGGTTTTCTACTCGAACAATTTTTTAAACATCATTAGTTTTAAATTATCTTTTTCTAATAGTTAGTCAAGTTTTCAAATCGCCCGTCAACCGCATGTTAACGGTCACTTTGAATGCTATACCTTCTCAAAGTGGAAATTAGAACCTTATTCTTTTCTCTGAAATTTTAAGACTTACTCTGTCAGAGCCTCAAAATCTTTTTTTAAAGTTTTCTAAATTTCTTCAAAAAATTAAGTCGCCACTCCTATTTTTCTAAAAGATTGATTTTTCTTAAACTAATTAAACTTAAACTGATTTTTTCTAAAATGTCCTATCCCAATTAACACAAATAAGTTGATCTCCAGCTTGTGGTTTCAGAATATAATTTTACAATCTCACCATTTCCACTTCAATTCTTCCTTGAGATAATTGCCCTTGAATCATGAGTTGGTCAATCTTGTTGTCGCTTTTTTGTGCATTTGCCATTTTGTGAAAAACATTGTGTTCCTATCAGCTTCTTGAAGCCACCGTGACCTTGACTTGTGCCTCCAAATTTCTTCATTTTTAATCAATTCCTCATACTCTCTAGGCTTGTTTCTTTCCTTTCTATTTCCTCTTCTTTTTGACTTCTTTCTTTTAGTATCCTATCAAACTCTACTACTCCCTTTGTTCACTTTTACTTGTCACTATCTTGCTTTCAAGGTCAGCTTGACTAAACTTCAAAGCTAAATTGAAGTAGCTAAATTTAATATTAATATAAATTAGATGATTAAAAACTATACAAAAAATGCTATAAATTACAATCGTTCTCATATTAATATGATGAAAAAATACATCTTAAAATGTTGGTCAAAGTTCATATAATTTGACCTTGATAAGTGAAATTGTGACAAGTAAAAGTAAACGGGGGGAGAAGTTTATTGAGTAAATTCTTTCTTCTCGTTCCCTAGTTTCCTTGTTAATAATTGTTCCATTCCTTAAGCTTATTTTTTTGGATTTTTAAGTTTGGATGCAAGAATGAAAGCACACTTTCCAGAAAAGTTGAAAGAGCTCCTCCATTCCTTAATTGTATAACTGAATCCTTCTATGCCAAGCCAACAATTTTCAAATTTGAAGTAGTTTTGGTTCTTATTCCACACTCACCTGATAAGACATTATGTGAGTGATCAGATCTTAACCTCTGCAGTGGCATTTGTTTTAAATTGTTGAAGATGTCATCCCATTCATCTGAAACAGGATCATGTCAGTCCTGGAGGCTAACTCCTAGTTATCCCCTTGGAACTAAGTATAAATGCAATCTTCAATTTGTATATCAATTTGCTTCAAGTCTTCAATGACATCAGAGAATTCTCTCATACCCCTTGACTTCTTAGACAGTTTCTCTTTTCATAGATGAATCTGGCTACATTAAATTCTCCACATACTAACCAAGGACCTTCCATCAGACCCCTAATTGCCCCCCCCCCCCTCCTCCCACACTAATCTTTCTATGTAAGAGTTGGGATCATATACCCGAGTGATATGACAAAGAGAAGTCCTGCAATTACGCCTTAAATTTGCAAGTTAATGAGTAAGCACCTATTTCCAGGACTTCTTCACGCCATGTTGTCTCATAGCCATAGTATACCCCCTGTGGCGCCACTAGCTTCTAAGCAAGCAAATCTAACCCATCTTCCTGCCCAAATTCCCTTCACTTCCTCATATAAATTCCCTCAAATTCAGTTGCAAGAATTTAGTTTCTTGCAGACAAATAATAGTTGTATTCCATTCTATTATTTCACTCACTCAGCATTACTTTTTAACACACATAATTTGCCATGTTAGTGGAAAGAGTCTACTAGGTACAAACCTTGAGCAGCGTAAGAGTTCAAAAGGTACTAGTCTTAGTTTAAGTGTCAAAATTGAAAATATTGGACAAGTTTAGGGGGGTTCTTGGGTATTTGACCAAAAAGAAAAAGGGAAAAAAATCATTGTTGGAGCCTAATAGATCATGCCTGGACATACTGCAGATTTTGTTTAGCTGTTGAATCAGGAGAAGAGGCAGCAAGAGCCGGAAAAGATGGAGGATAGTCGCAACTTGCATATGGTGGAACATTTGGAAGGAGAGGAATCAGAGGATCTTTGAAAGAAAAGAATGCACTATGCAGAAGATTAAGTGGAAAGTTATTACTTTACTATGTTTTTGGTGTAAAGAACAGAATATAGAAGAGAAAATTCAACTAGTGAATTTTGGAGGATCTTCGCAAATATCTTTTATTCTCTTTACTGTGAACTTTTGGAGGTGGCCAGCATAGCTTTTGCTGCTGAAGTGTATAAAATAATAGTTTCAAAAAAGAATATTCACGTCCAACATACTACTCCTATGAGTAATCAGAGAAAATCACTTTGATGAAGGCAAATTAGGACATGATGAAAAAGAGAAAACTATAGGAACATACAAAATAATAATACAGACTGTAAGCCAGGATTGTTTTCAAACCAAATACTTGATCCATGTTTTCAGATCGTAACAATTTCAGTTTCAGAAACAAAACCCTTTTTTCTTGTACACCAATTAAAAGTAGCTATTTTGATAATTCTTTTCAAAGGCAGTGTGGAAATACATTATTTAGCAAGCAAAAGATGGTTCCAAAACCAAAAATTGTTACCAAATCAAAATAAAATTTCAACAGATTAAATCAAACCGCCATCAGAATTTCACTTACCTGAGCTGCAAGACGTGTCCTAACAAGATCCAATGGGTATGTAACAGAAGCAGCAGTTATTCCAGCCACACCACCACCTAAAAGTCGTATACAAAGGTCTGCAGTTATATTCTCTCCTTGACTTTCAACCCCCAAAATCAACTGCAAGACCTATTGCATATAATATGAAGAAAAAACAAACATTTTAACAGACGAATTATGGAAATTATTAGCACTGAAATATAGAATTCACAGAACGTTTGTACCAACATTCTTGTAGCGTTCAAATGCATAAAAGCTGATAGAGGAATATGGAAGCCGATGAGCAATTGTGACCAAATTACCCTTCCAAAATGCCCTAAATCCTTCTTCACGTACAATACGTGAAGCCTCTTGCCATATACTGGCCTTTTTTAAGCTAGCAGCATCCGTGTGCATTCCTTGAAGCTGTTACCGGCCAAGATATAAAGGAAAACGGGCATAAGCTTCAACATGTTTCTCTACGTGAGCACGACTCCATTATTAATGAATGATTTCATAAAAAATCACATATAAAGGATAAAAGATGATAGATTTATCTTCTTGCGTAAAACAGCGAAACAAACTTTCACTTGGTATTATTAGAATAATCGTCCTCGAATCTCAGGAAAACATCATGTAAAAATTCGAACCTGAAAGAGAATAGTAAGGCGAGCTAGAGGCGCAGTGCATGTCTTGCTGATGGCACCGGCAACACCCCCGGCGAGAAGCTGGGGAACCGTTCCGATCTGAGACTGAGTAGTCAATTTCCGAGATGCTCCGCCGTCCACAGCCACTGCTCCGCGACTACATCCTCCACCGCCGGCGCTTCCTCTTCCATCCACCACTACTCCTACCCTAGCTTCAGTCTGCATCGTACCAAATGGGTGGTGACAGCTACTGGTTTCCGTCAATTCTTTTGCTACCGTGGTTTGAACAAAGCGAGGTGCGACTCAACATTAGATTAAAGTGATAACTCAAGAAACGTGGCATATCTTAAGTTTGCTTTTTCCAAAAAATCCAATTACTTACCCACCGACCTAATGTACTCTCAACTCTCGAGTAATCCTCCTCTTTTTTTCGATTTATTTATGTTTAAATTAATTAAATTTATTTGTTCAATTTAATTTTACACAGAATTTTTTTTTTTAAAAAAAGGGAAGATTATTAAAAAAAATGGTGTAGATAACAAAATTTTCATCGAAAAAATAATAATTAAGACAAAAAAAGTATTGCAACAATCATAGTATTTTATTTCAATATGAGCATTATAATCTTTATGAATCCTACAATTTGTCTTTTTGAATATAAACTCAAGGGCTTATAAGCTTGATTTTGGATTTGGTGGACTTATGGATTTGGATTCAAGGGTCTTCGAGCTTAATCTTGACTTGTATTCACCCTCTAATTCGTCTTTTTGAATATACTCAAGGGCTTATGTCACGATCCAGACATAGAGTATAGTCATAACACGGTGAATGAGATCCCCGAAGTAACCTCAAATTAACCCCTTAGAATTCAAGGTAAATCAATGAGAAATACATAAGCGAAAGCATAAACATATATTGACTCAAAACATAAGATAGATCATAGTATGAGAGATACAAGTCTGAAACTGGAAACAATACATAGGTCTAATACATGCCTCTAGATCATAACATAAAATGGGTGCTCAAACAGACCCTTACTCACCCTGAACATAAAGAAAGGTTGTCTCTAGAACATAAAAAAGGCATGAAAGATAAGTTAGAAGGTCCTGTCCTCGAAACATAAGGACTCACCCAATCCGGATTGTCAAAGTATCTGGACCTAGCCACGGGGATGGATGATAAGATCACCTACACTTGCATTGAAATATAATGCAGGCATAGAGTATGCATTAATACTTTTGAATGTATTAAGTATACGGGTATGCAATGTAACATAGGAATAATAAAACCTGCATTTAAATGTTAGATGAACAAGGGCATATATATAGAAAAGAAGTATATAGAACAAAATACCATATTAAGATGTCTTAAACCATGATGCATGAATGTCATAATACATGAACATAAGTGGGGATGAAACCTCAACCAACATATAAGACCATGCGAGCTATCATATGGAAGCTAGATGTTGCCTCTACACCAGAGAAAAAGTAGCCTACTTGCCAAAGGTAGATTATACCTCACCTTATGGGTCTTGCCCATTCAAGGGAGTGGTTTACACGTAACATAATCATCCATATTGAAAATAACATCAACCTATGGTGGCACGTAATTATGAGATAAGTAAGCTTTATATGAGGATGCCTAGAGATAGTCCTGCATCCAATTTCATTCAGTGCTAAGTCATCCTCCCATGAAATACTTATATATACATACATACATATATATATGTAGACACACACACACACATGAACATGCTTGTCATAGGATCATAACTCGTTTCAAATCATCATCATACATACTTGGGCTTAAAAGTCAAATCATACTTCAAAACATGATTACATACATAGGAATAACTCATTCATAACTTGTACATGATGGTGTATACACACCCATGAGTGCTTAAATCCATATAATAGACATAATAGTGATCACAATTACGCCATAATTGTACTTGCCTTGAAATCATGTTCATATTCATAATTGGTAATCAAATCCATATCAAAATTTCATAAAAAGTCTTGTCCATGCATACTCATGACATGAAGAGTGAAAGTAAATCATGGGTACATGAAATTCATACTTATAATATGATAATAAAATATAAACATGCAAAATCTAGTAAGAAATAAACATTAGGATCATAATTGACTACCCACGTATAAAATCATAATTTAAAAAGACATGCAAGTTCATAATTCATGAAAACCATGTAAACCATTGGAATAAAACTTAATTCATGCTTAAATCATCAATTAGTAATGACCTATATCATAATTCCATCAATTTGAAGCTAAAACATGAAAAAGATACTTGGATCATACGTCAAGTTCATAAAGTAGATGAAAAAGATTTTAGACTCCAAGGTTGAATCGAAACCAAGGATAATCCACACATACCTTACATAGATTAAGAAGTTCCAGATAAATTTAGCTTGAACTTGAAACCTCAATTTTTAAGGACCCAAACTCCATAAGGACTTAACGATGCTTAAAATGAAGTTTCTAGACTTTTTGGCCAGGGTGCCCCTCTAGAGACACCTTCACGGCTCATGAACCCCTTCACGGACTGTGAAGATGGTCGTGGAGGTGGCCTTGGCCAATGACTAGGTTGCCTTGGCCTTTTCTCAAATTTCGGAGCCAAGTGTGCCCTCCACGGAGCACTTCACGGCTCGTGGACCTCTCCACTAGCCATGAAAGCGGCTCATGGGAAGGGACTTGGACTCGCCTGCCAAGTGAAGTGTGCTTTTCATGGAGCATACTATGACTCATGGTGCACAACACGGACCGTGGTGTGGTCTATGAAGGGGAACCTCACCATTGTCCATCCTGGTCTCGACATAAGGTGGCTTTCACGAGCCTGTTCACGAGACGTGAACGGGTTCACGAGACGTGAACGGGTTCACGAGACGTGAAGGGGTTCACAGTTCATGAACCCCAGCGCGAGGATCTCTAGTGCAATTGTTGGACTTGTTTTCATTAGGGAAATTCTTGGTAATTTAGTCCAACCCTTAGTTCTAACCCCAGCGTGAGGTTCTCCGGTGCGATTTTTGGACTTGTTTCATTAAGGGATTCTTGGTAATTTAGTCCAACCCTTAGGTCTTTTGAGACTTTTTATGCATTCCTTTAAGTCCAAAATCAACCCCTAAGCTATTCCTAACATGTCACACAAGCTTAACACTTATACTCTAAAAAATATATCTCTCAAAATACTCTTCAAGGCTCATCTTCAAGGATTCAAGCTAGGATTTCAAGCGGGTTTCAATATTATGTTGATTTCTTCTCAAACTCCTCAATCTAAGTAAGGTATGTGTGGATTCATCATTGGTTCAATCCAATCTTGGAGCCCAGAATCTCTTTCATCTTCTCATAAACTTTAAAGCATGATCTAAGTATGATTTTGATGAGTCATAGAAATATGACTCTTGTAACGCTTTAAACAAAGGATTTTTACATGTTCTCAAGCAAAATTATTATTTTGATGTGTGTTTTTGTTGTTTTTAGGAAAAGTTATTGAGGCATGGATAAAGGGATGAATGATAGTAAAATGAATGTAAAGCCAAACTGTAGGTATACGGAGCCCTTCATGGCTCGTGTGATATCACACTAACCATAGGAAGACACGTGGAAATGGCCTAGGCAACCATGGAAGAAATAAAGCCAAGTGAAGTTCCACGTGGACCTTTACGGCTCGTATAACTGTCTACGAGTCGTGAGGCCCATCATGGCCTCACACTTGGCATTTTTGGGATGGCGTGGCACAAGAGCAGAAGGCGAAGTTTTCTAAGGCATGCCCTAAGGTGCAATACATGAGTCGTGGAGCATGACATAAGTCGTGCCATGCACCGTCAAAGTGACGTGAATGGCTATTACCATCAAAAATAAGAAAAAGGGACAAGTGGCGCAGACGGAGCTCGTCATGGGCCGTGTGACCAACCACGGTTCGTGACTTGAGGACGTGAGAATGACTGGAGCAAAAGAGAGTTAAAAGCAATGTGGATGGTCCATTTCATGGACCGCTGACTTTTACACAGCCCGTGTACTAGAATGTGGAGCGGCAATGTGGATTAAAGTTGAAGTATGGCCACACGGACCGGTAAACGGTCCATCCAACTCCTCACGGGCCGTGTAGTGGCCTATGCCCACGCCAAAGTTAATTTTCCTATTTTAAATCGGATTAGGTTGTCATTGTATATAAATACTATTTTTATTTCGTTTTTAGTCAGTCTTGGACGGCTAGAGACAGAAAACTCAAGAGAATACTATTTTGCTTGTAATTCCATTGAATCTTGTGGATTTCAATTATCTTGTTCAAGATTGTGATCCACGGATTCTCTAATTCTTCAATAGTAAGTTCTTCATTATGAGTTCTATATATTATTGTGGGTTATCTTTCATGAACATGCTAGGCTAAACCCACTACTAGGGTTGTTGGGATTGATTAGCATACATATCGTAGTAATCTTCACTTTAATTTCTTCCTTAATGAGTCAATGCATTAGGGTAATCCTGAATTCATTACATGCCCGAAAGGGATGTCTTGATTAGGAAAAAAGTTCTACGACGAAGATTTGAGGTTTTTAACTTAGTCTAAGTACTTGAGACCAAGAGGTGAGAGTATTGTGGGATTAACAATAAGGGTGAGTAAATATACATTCTGAGACCGAAAAGTGGTAAGCGATATGCATCTAAGAAGGACCTAAAGGTGAATTAGGTGTTACATAACTTGTTAGATCTTGTATACATAATCATGAACGAGTTTACCACTAGATTCTACTATCGCATTAGATATCATGGCAAACACAATCCTAGCTTCGCATTAATTGCTTGAAATCCAGCAGTCCTTGCACTAATTTGTTATTTTATTTTACTAACTCAATTTGAAAAACCAAAATCCCCCATTTATTTTATGCATTTTAGTTTTGGGAATAGATATTATATCTGAAAAGGGTGCTAATAGATTTATTATCACGCCTTTCTTGTGGGATCGACCTCAACTCTGGTTGAGTTCTATATTTGATCAATGACCGCTTTACTATTCCTTTTGGAGTGTAAATTTGGGCATATCAAATTTTGGCGCTTTTACCGGGGAATACGGCGAAGTAATAAATAGTCTATTAGTTGCATTTTTCAATGTGTAATACTAGTCCTTAATTTTATTTTTATTTCTTATTCTTGTTTCTTAGTAGGGAGCCAGTGTTGCATGCCAAACACCCAAAGCAACAGTGACACACTTGTTCCCTACGACCCCAAGCTTACTAAGTCAATTTGTAGAATGAATGCCCAAGAACGCGAAATAATTAGACAGAGAGAGTTGGCCGTGAATCCTGCAGGTGGGGAAATGACGGTCTGGGTGATGATGATCATATTGGTATTGTGCCACCAGCAGCACCATGTAGACAGGTGTTGCTGCCTGGGGCACGAACCCAAGAACTTCAACAGCCCCAAACAGTGAATGATAATGATGAAGGTGCTGGGACCACTGGAGCAATAGTGCTTCCCCCACTGCCTGTAGGTGTTGAGTTTACCATCACTAGTACTATGTTGCAGATGCTATAGTTGAAAGGGTTGTTCAGCAGAGTAGCAACTGAGGATGCAAATCAGCATGTCCTAAACGTTTTGGCGGCATGTCAATCATCTGAAATTCCAGGGGTCAGTCAGCAAGCACTTAGGTTGCGGTTATTCCCATTGTCTCTGTCTAGTGTGCAACTAAGTGGCTGAATGAGCTTCTATATGATTCCATCCGCACTTGGGGAGAATTAGAAGAGGCATTCTTGGAGAGGTTTTTCCCTACATTAAGACAGTTGAAAATCACAGATGATATTGGGTATCACAAGCAACTGCCGAATGAAGCACTACATGAGACTTGGGAAAGATTCAGGCAGAAGCTTAAGCAGTGCCCCAATCATCACCTCACAGATGAGCACTTGAAGGCAGTCTTCTACAGGTCCTGCAACTTTGTGACGAAGCCTATCATTGATGCTGCTTATGGGGGATCATACATTTCTAGGACTTTCCCAGACATTATGGTGATCATAGATCAGGTAGCCAGAAACAATAGGGCATGGTACACTAGATTTCACGACCCAAGACTAAGGTTTAGACATAACATGGCGAATGAGGATCCTAAAGGAATCCCAAACAAGCCTCTTAACTTATTATTACATATTATTGGTCGCAGAAGCATATAAAACATCAAAGAACAAGAATAGGGCAAAGAGCTAAGGGAAAATCTTGCACAATATCATAACCAAGAGACAAGAGTCAAACTCATATCATAGATACATAATATGTCCAACAAACACCTCTAATACATAGATAAGAGTGGCGGCCAATATAAAGCAACTGGGCTCACCCTCATATTCAAATAGAACGTAAAGTAAAGTGTCTCTACACAAGGTAAAAGAACATAGACCAAGGTCCCCCCAAATGGAGAACTCACCAACTTGCTTGAATAGCACCGACTAGCCACGTGGAGGAGGAGGATGATCAACTTGTGCACCGGTTCCTACATGGTGATATCATGTAGGCAGAGTATGCGTTAGTACGTTTTAGTATACTGAATATGTAGGATGCGATGCAAGAAGAATTCGGCATCACAATCAAAATGCATAAAAATAGGCATAAGCATAATATAGCAATATGGCATGTATGATTAATGCATAAGTAAAATATGCTTAATTAACTCATGCTTATATAGGATATCATTTGTGAAGAATAGGCCAAGCTAGATTTCCAAAGTATAAACCCCTTGGTCGGTTGATGATGATCTCACCCCATCACCCTAGTGGTGTGGTACAAACCCCTTACATAGTTGATGATAATCACACTTTATCACC
>JAABOM020059536.1:0-12717 GCA_011800125.2 Solanum clarkiae
TGCAATTTACACAATATTTACGAAATTTTCCATGAGTCATTTTACCCCAATTGAATTATTTACGGGGTCTAACATTATCTACCCATGAAAAATCGCATAAGTTATACGAGAGTTAATACATTAATGACTTGTTTCTTATTCAGCTACTAGACGGCCCCGTAGGCTTCTAATATACCTCTCGCAATAGTGTATCACTACTTAAAAATGGTCAAAACCAACAAACACTACAAGAAAAACAGTCTCTAAGGAAGGAAAATATGGTCCCTAAAGGCTCAAATCTGATCCCAAATGAGTAATTTGAGACCAGAAATGTTTAGTCACCGGTCGTCGCAAAAGCTTCCTTTGCTAATAGCCTTTTAGGACTAGACTAAAAATCTTGTCCATATATGTTTTCCGATATGAGAAAAAAATTGGTCGTTATATCTTTTTTAGAGACCAGATAACTAGTCTCAAATAGACCATTTATATGTTGAAATTCTGGTCATTAATCCTCTTTTGCGACCTTTCACAACCTAGTTATACTAAATCTTTAGAGGCGACCTGTGACCTGGTCCTAAAATCGCATTAGAGACCATTAAAAATCTTGTCCTAGAATAGATCTAGCGACCATATCAAACTGCTCCTCAAATAGTTTTGTAGATGAACAATAATCTAGTTGTAAAAGCTTTATAAACCAACAACAATTCTAGTCCTATATTATCCATTAGAGACAAACAAGAATTCTGGTCCTAGATTAACCTTTATAGACGAATAATATTTCGTCTCTAATTGACCATCAACGATCCTATATACGTCTATTGATATCCTATGAATCTAAACTTCATCAACAAATATTAACAAAACTACCAAAAAGTTCGATACAAAAAGTAGAGAGAGCGCAGAAAGATAGAAAAAAGTGTAAATTATTACAATAAATTGTTTAACAACATCCCATGATATTAGCTTCAATTTGCTTACCAAAGCATCCAAAGTTTTGCATAACATTCATAGAAAACTAAAATGAGCTGGTGCATCTTCTAAACTTGTATCTTCACTGAAGAATGAACAAAAGTTGAGGAAAAAACTAGCTTCAAGTTTCAGTCCTTGTCAAGTGATATCCAGAACAATCAACAAAAGCTGCAAGAAATAAGAAAAATCTATTAGGAAAATATTGAGATGCATCAACCAAGAATCCAACATATATTTTATGTCGTTATGAAGATAACCACAACTAAATAACACTTGGTAAAAGATAGAAATAGCTGGACTGAATAAATAACTTAATGACGAGCTGGACGAATGATAACTGGACAAAAAATGCTAAAGGAGTGATTTTTCATCTTGGAACTGCAAGGTGTGCTACTCTACTGTTTCATGAGCGCATCATATTTATTCTTAATATTGAAGTTTGTTGCTTTGTCTAACTCGCATGTCATTGAAATAATTATTCAACCTCACCAGGTATATAAATTTGAATACACATATCATTATTATATAAAATATGAACACTCTCCTTATAATAATGATGAGAAGACTACATCATCTTTACTATTGGTCAAGTCTCTGGGCTTGTAGTGGTTCCTTGGTCCTCTAATAATGGTATCTTTCGATATTAAGAGTTATTTTATCCTACATGTAGAATGTGCATATCTTGCTATATCAGGCAGGTGAGTAAGATTACTACAACAAATAGGTCCTACCTTAATAGCATCATACTGCTAGAAGTCAAGCTACTTAATAGTGTCTATGGTTACAACTAGCAATCTACCCAGGGTTTTAAAAGCCTCCTAATCCGTCACAACCAACTTATGGACAACCACAACACTTTCCTGATGTACAAGCTGGTTATGCCCAACATTTCCCAGTTCCATTGGAGTAACCTCAACCAGCTACTCAATCAGGTTATGCCCAGTTTGATCCCAATGCCCAACAACTTCCGTCTTCTGCCTATGGTTCTCCACCTACTTAGCTAGGTCATGGTTCCAACCTTATGGTGCTCTACCTATTTATGGCTAGCAGCTACCACTTTACAACAGTACCTATAGTGGTTATTCTCAGCTTCTAGCATATGTTTCTGAAACAACTCTAACCTCACAGTTTGTTTCTATATATGTATGTTAATATTAGTGATTTATTTATGAAAAGATCTTTTGGCTCCTTCTAAAAATCTGGAATGGCGACTATGCAACTGATTAAGCAAAATAAAATTAAGAAGGATCATTACACAATTGTAGGACTAGAGAGGGGTTGTTCAATTAAGAAGATTAGGAGGTTATATAGAAAACTTTAATTAAAAGTTCATCCCGACAAAAATAAGACTCCAAAATAGGAAGAGTCATTTAAGAAAGTACCCAAGGCATTTAAGTATTTAAGTGATGATGGTTCGAGGAGGCATTACGACCAGAAACAGACTGTTAAGTTGGAGTTGTTTTAGAAGCATTTGCTGGAGATAGCTTATATTTATAGAAAGCTTATAGTTACAGGACAAAAATAAATTTTATTCCTCAGAGAAAGAATTTAGGTTCCACTAGGCCGACCAACTTAACAAGTTTCATTTTAGTATTCTATCTTATTATACTAGTCAATTAACACAATTGAAGACAAGTATGTTATTCTATTTCTCCTGTAACTTTCTTGTGTGGTTGCGAGTATTTTCTTTTCACCTCTCAATACTCTTAATTGATATTTAATCACACTTTCATTAAGGTATGACATCTCAACAAAATAAATTATAAAGTCTGGTATATTGTTACTAACTTGGTTAGCTGAAAAAGCAATGATCATTTAGTTGAAACAGATGATGTTAAAGGTGGGACTTGTGGTTATTGAGTAGCAATGAATTCTTTCATCTTCTCTTCTAAGATAGACAAGTGATCGTTTAAGAATTTATTTTCCTCATTCAAGGATTTGATATCTTCTCGAGTTGAATATAGTGCGGATAACAATTCAGTCTTTGAAGAAATTCCACCAATGCTAGCAGGAAACCTTGTTTCCACACTTACTAGTGGAGCTATTCGTGCAGCATTGTAAGACCTCATTATTATGATTGGGAGACTATAAAACAGATCACTATGGTTGAAAAGGAAAAGAGTAAATTGCCACTTGAAGAGTTCAGAGAGGAAAAACTCAATAGAGTCAAAGCATGGCTAATCACATGGGGCATCGGTTTCATATTAGTGATAGTAATTCTCTGCACTATTCTTATGCTTCCTGTGGGTAAGTCAAGAAAATTCAATCTTAAGTGATATCACAGTATGAATGCCCGATAGTTAATTAAGCTGCAAATTTGAAAATGCAGAGCAATTCAGCATGAGATACTTCACATTCTGGGTTGTAATATCTATTGCATGGGGTACAACTGGATCAATAGTGATCATTGCTTTGCCATTGATGGAATGTTGGAGAATAATCCTAACTATGTTTAATGATATGTTTACTACAAATGACATAGTTATGATAAAACTAGATGACTTGAAGTCAAAACTGAATACATTTATTATAGCAATGTCTGAAGTAGAGAGAGTATATTTACTTGACAAAGATAGGAGCAAGAAGGAAGCATCAGAATCTGATCATATTGTTGCTTCGCCAAATCACTGAATGTCTAGAGAAAACAAATGGATCAGTGTGTATTTGAAGAAAGCTCAAAGAGAGCTTTTTGTCACAACCAAAATATTAAGGCCTATACATATAAAAGGCGAATCCAGAAATTTAGATCTTATAGGTTTTATCTTTAAAGTTTTAGCACTGAACTCATTGTTATATTCCTTATCAAAATACTAAGTTCAGTTGAACCTGTATCACTAAGGCTAGTACGTCTGTCACACGTACATGTCTATCACTTTCTGCAAATAATGTGGAACTACATTGATTGTCTAGGACTTGGGAGTATGTTTCATGCCCAGAAAATAGCTAGCTAGAGTATTTAAAAGTACATTCATGTCTTGTTTGAATTTGCTTAGGATAGTCTGTTTGAGCATTGAAACTACTCAAGATTCCATGTTCCAATGCTTTGGCTATCTATGGGACGAGAGCCTTTTTGAAATAGATTGAGACAATGAATTGTTCAAATGACATTTAGCTACCTCATAACAATTTGATATATGTCAAAAGTGTTGGGTGAGTCCCTCCAACCGGAGGGCCCACATGTTTTTACAGTCAACAATGGCAACTCATCCAAATTGTGCAAATTGATTGTCAATTTGCACAAATTGCTCTTTGACATACACGGTTAATTTGTCAAAGAAAGTAGGCAGGGAATGCCTATAAAAGGAGCATTCAGCGCCTTCAGTTAACACAATTCAAGAAGAGAGAAAATATGTAGAGAGCCACAGAGAAAGAGAAAAATATATGGAAGATTTTTCTTCTGTGAAGTATATCATAGATTATAAAATAAAATAGTCTATGAAGGAAAAATTAGAGTGTGCTTAGGAAATATTATTTTTCTTAAAGAAATAGTGTGGCCACTATTTTTTAGTATTTTTCTCTGAGTGCCTACTATTTGTAATAGTAGAGGAAATTGTACACTTGTGCCTACTATTTGTAATAGTAGAAGACATATAGTTGAAGTATTGATTTGTGGACGTAGCCCAAAAGTTTTGGTTGAACCACGTTAAATTTTCTAGTGTCCATTTTGTTTCATTTATTCCTCCTAAATTTTATTGTTCGCTCTGCTGCGTGGGCCCCAACAACTGGTATCAGAGACGAGGTTCTGTCTGAGTATGTTCTGTGGTTGCAGCATAGTCTGAACTTCCACATCAGAAAAGATTTACTTTGGTAAACAATTTTGCGGAATAAATTATGGAGGTAAAGACAAGCAAAATGAAGAAATGAGACGTAGATCTCAAGGTTCAACCTCTTTCTCGAAATCAGAAGTTTTGATTACTAAAAAGAGGGAGAGAAGTCAAGTAGCTTCCAGATATACAAGATGGTGATAGATCTAAAATGATAATTGCTGGAGAGAGGTCGGTGGTTATGCCTTGCGTCGAAAGTCTTCTTGACAAAGTGGTGGTCAAGTGGCGTGACCCACTAATTGATAGTGGCGGTGCAAGATGGATAGCAGATTTAGCTGGTGCAGGTTACCTTATTATATTTGCAGGAGGAACTGTGGCATGACAGTCGAAATTACAAAAGTGTGTAGCCCTCCATTTGTCGGGAGGGGGAGATTGTTGGGTGGGTCCCTCTAACCAGAGGGCCCACACATTTTTACAGTCAACAATGGCAACTCATCCAAATTGTGCATAAATTGCTCGTCAATTTGCATAAATTGCTCTTTGACATACACGGTTAATTTGTCAAAGAAAGTAGGCAGGGAATGCCTATAAAAGGAGCATTCAGCTCCTTCATTTAACACAATTTAAGAAGAGAGAAAAATATGTAGAGAGCCACAGAGAAAGAGAAAAATATATGGAGGATTTTTCTTCTGTGAAGTATACCATAGATTATAAAATAAAATAGTCTGTGAAGAAAAAATTAGAGTGTGCTTAGGAAATATTATCTTCCTAAAAGAAATAGTGTTTCCACTATTTTTTAGTATTTTTCTCTGAGTGCCTACTATTTGTAATAGTAGAGGAAATTGTACACTTGTGCCTACTATTTGTAATAGTAGAAGAAATATAGTTGAAGTGTTAATTTGTGGACGTAGCCCAAAAATTTTGGGTGAACCATGTTAAATTTCTTTGTGTCCATTTTGTTTCATTTATTCCTCCTAAATTTTATTGTCCGCTCCGCTGCGTGGGCCCCAACAAAAAGTTGTTAAAGTTGCCATCACACTTCAGATTTTAAAGATGACAGTACACCTTAGCTACGACATGATCAGATAATTTTTCCAATAGAGCTCAAACATTTCAATAAAATCTTGAAACTTCCAAGAGCATTTTTTTCTCTGAAAGTTGGTTTCATAAAAAATCCAAAATACAAAACAAGAAACTCAAAAAGGAACCAGCAAGTTGCACTGTTGAGTCTATCAGAATTCAAAATTCAACCACTTAGCATAGTAGAGACAAATTTTTGGGGATATAATTCCATCTGGTGTACATAGACTAATCCTAGGGCAATTATAGTTATATCTTGTTGTTGATTGTATTTGTCATTCCTTAAGGTCTTGGTTATTAGATTCATTACTCCTAATGCTGAATTAAGCACTTCTTAATTTTTATATTCTAAGTCTAGGGATGACCTCCACCTGACTAGAGCATGAATTCTTTCATGATCAGGGTTCAAATTCTGACAGACATAAAAGCTGAAATGACTAACGAAGTATGAAAAGAGCTAAAGGATGAAAATAAGACAAGGGATGAAGATGGTGCGACTTAAAGAAAAAAAGTCATAGTTACTTGTAATGCGGAATCAGCTAAAGGCACTCTATTAGACATCTCTAGTCGTTATAGACGTCTCTGATCCTTTTCATCCTTTATCTTATTTTCAGACGGCTCTATGTAGACATCTCAAATTCCATTTGGTGTACACATGATCAGGAAGAGCTACCTGTTACTTGTCTTGGTGAGAGGTAGAACTACGTGGTGAGATAGTTCTGTTGACATTCAATTTTTACTCTCCACAGTATAAATTAATTATCGGGCTTTTAATTTTAACAATTTGAATTAACTAGCTTTTAAAAATGCAAAAAATATTTTATCAAATAAATTTTACTTTATTTTTTAAGAGTTATTATTTTTGTAATTAATTAAATTATTTCAAGTTGCTAGTTTTGAAAGTTCTTCAAATAATTTGTATTGATTCCTCGCATGGTCAAATTAGTCAACCGAATTTAATTTGATTATATTTTATAGTCAATCAAATTTAATTGACCAAGATTGCAATCAATTGGACAAATTTTAAATTAAATCCCCCTACACTTTATACCCATTCATTTTCAGCTTTTGTTTAACTCCAATTTCAGACCAGGCCCAACTCCAACCCCAACCCCAAATCCCTAAACCCAGTAAAATCTTACCATAAACCCAATCCATTTCCCATATTCAGCCTCATTATATAAACATATACATATTCACATGTATGTATGAGCGCATGGAGTCCACGCGCCCCAATTACCCTTTCCCTTCCCTTTTCCCCCCAATATTTGCATTTTTCTCTCTACCCGATTCCTATTTCTTCTTCATCAATGAACAACCAGACGAAGAACAACTACCACCAACAAACGTCAAATTCACCATAACAAACCCTTGAAAAACCCCTAACGTCTCTTAGCCCTTGTCCCCTATACGTGTCTTTATCTCATGATACCCTTTGTCCTTGCTCATCATCCGCCGTCCACATCACCATCATCCTAACAAATTTAGGGATTTGATTTGGAATATTCTTGGCTTCATATAAGGATTAGGGATCTGAAATTCGAATTTGAATCCCTAGAAATCCCAATTTTAACTTTGATTTCCCCCCATTTCGAACCCTAAGTTTCCTCTATAAATTCCCCCATTCTCACCGTTTTAGGGGGCCAGTTCTTACTTTGAAAAACTCTAACAATTCTGATCCAATATATAATTATTTTCCAGAATAGTTCGTCCGTCGGAAGAAATTTGAAACTGTGAATTTTTTGGTTCGAAGTTTGATTGGTACATAACAAGGGTCTGTTGGTGGGAGCTTCCTTCTCCAGTCGTTGAAATCCCAGTTCCTGCTCTAAAAAAGGTAATTTCTAATCCTCATATCTGTTATGAAAGCTGCTTGAATAGTTTTTGTCTGTGTTTCAAGTGTCTTTTATTGGTTGTTCTTTTTTGAATGCGATTGCTTACAACAGATGTGGACCCTTTTAACCGGAGTATATTGTTATTGTTTCGTTGGATTTGTTTTCTTGTTGGTGCGTCTGAGTTTCCATGAAGTTGTTTTGAATATGAACGTAATGATTTTGATGTAGTTAGACTGGTTTGGTTTCAATACATGTAACAACATGATAGTTCCTTCATTTGATAAGCTAATCCTGTTATAATTAGTATCTTTGTTGTTATTTTCTGTGAATTTTCAGTTTCCCAGCCTACTGTTAGGGTCATCTTGCTATTATTTGTTCTCTCTTAGGTTCAAAGCTTTGAGTCATGGTTTATCATGCAAGTTCTTAAATTTTTAAATATTAATATTGCATACATCCTCTCTATGTGTTTATTTTCTTATTTCACTCTCTTTTGAAGCGTTTTAATCCCTCGAGGAACATTGTTTTCATTTATGTGTTACTGTCACGTCTGTGTGCTGGTTTTCTAGTAAACTTCACTTGCATCTCCCTCTTCCTGGAATATTGTTCTCACTTATGTGAACTAGTTTTCTTGTTTGATTGTGTGATACTATGTTCATGGTGCATTAAAATTTACTGTAAAGGAGAAAGTATGGCTTTGACACCCATTTTATCCCTTATACTCATGAACTAGCTGCGATAGAAGTAATGTCATCGTGTTGCTCTAAGTTGTGACAAGTTATTCTTTATTTTTATTATTTTTTTGTATGCATTCAGCCTACTCATTTTCTTGTTAAATCTCGATTTTTGTTTGCTTTGTGACACTATTTTTCTCCATCTCTCGTGTTTAAACGATTAACTTTTGCTACTTTAAGAGTGTTAGCTCCCAGAAAGCTAAATGTTCTCTTGATTTAAACCGTCTTCTTTCTTTCTTTCTTTCTTTAATCTACCATGCTCACTAGTATCTCCCTTGCCGATATTTGGAGATTTCTTAAATAGTTTAAGTTTTATGAATCTATTCAGTTCATGTTCTTCTAGTGGTTACTTATGTTTTTTTTATTACCATAAAACAAGAGAAAAGTTTAGTTCAAGATTTGGTGTGTTGATTTCATTGTTGTTTTGTTTGAAATTTCTTCTGCTTTCTCTCTTTCATGTCTTCGTTTTTGGTGTTCATATCATGATTTGGCTGCTGATGAGTTGATCTTGTTATATTGCTCTAAAATCACGGAAACTAGTGCTTCGTTTACTTTAATATGTGTAAGCAAACCTCACTTTGAGTTCCTGCTACTTTCCAGCACTTAAAACTGACCTTGTTTTAGTTCATTGTGCATTTTCTTTAAAGCTCCTTTGACAGCATTATTAAGTTTAATCAAAAACTTGTTTTTGGGTTATAGTAAAAGGAAATATGGCTTTGTTGGCTGTTCTATCCCAGCTTATCATGAAATGGTTGCTGTAGAAATAATGCTGTTATGTTTCAAGTTAGTTTGACCCTTTCTAGCATCAAACATGACTTGGTTTTAGTAGTTTTAAGGTTATGGTTAGTTTCGAATTGTGAATTCTTCCAACTTTTTGCTTCATTTAAAGGGTTGTTAGTGGTCTGTTTTCTACTTGTCATCTTAGAGAATGTTGTCTCGGTAATGTCCTATTTTTATTCATGATTTAGCTTCTTGTTTCAACACTGACTACCTCCTTTGATTACTTTCTTAATTTGAACTTTTCTTTCTTTGTAAGCTCATTTCTATCTCCCTTCCTATCCTTAACCCTTGTTTCAATTTTACCGTCCAACATGTCATTCCCTTTGACTGCTGCTTATGTTTGTTTAGCTACTGCTTTGAGGTCAAAATGTCTTGCTTCTAATTTTGTTTTATGAGAGTTAGTATAGTCCTGTGATGTTGTTAGCGTTGGTAAATTTGATTCTCACTACTCCTAAAGTGTGAGACTAATTTAGAGGTTCTTCTACTTCGACACGTTGTTCCATTTTCGTTATCAGTTAAATATAGTCGTTGTGGATTGTTTCCATTGTTTGACAAAGTCATCATATGCTGTTGATCTAACTATTTGAGTGTGGATTAAGATATTGTTTAGTAGCTGATTTTATTATGATCATTCTACACATATATTTTAATTCGTTTTTTATCTCCTTGCATGAACTTTGATCTGGGGCCAACGAGCTCTCCGATTTTGCTTTTTTTTTTTTGATGGGCCACAGAGGCCAAAATCCCATTCCAAGTTAGCCTTGGGTATGTTCAATCAATGGGGTTGGTTAGAGTCCATTTCGGAGGCAGCCCCATGAGGGTATACATTAGTATACCATATATATATATACACACTAAGTGCATACACTGGCCGAAGGGCAAGGAGCCCATTTCTTCCAGCAGCAAGGAGTTAAGGGGCCAGGCAGGCTCAATTTTTAGAGTTAGGACAGGTTTTTGAATTGGGCCTGTCAAGCCCAATTTTATTTCTCGTATATTTATTTGTCCTATTTGTTATCTAACTCTAACTCTAAAACTATTTGGTTGTTTTAATAATTTATTTATTTTAATCTAATTTAATTCTTCAAAAGTTAAATCATTTGTGTTATTTTATTTAAATTTGATTTTGTGGTTCTTTAATTCGAAAAATGCATGTCTATGTCTTTAACACGTGGTCATTTTTAGTTTAAATTTTAGAAACTTAATTTTTCTTTTATTTTAAAAAGTAGTCAAATTAAATGTGGCTAGATTTTCAAATTTCATTTTTTAAATATTGGTCTTTTTTTGAAGTTAGTCAAATGAGTTTAAATTGCCGGTTAACCGCGAGTTAGTGGCTATTTTTGAGTGATTAATTTCTTCTCAAAAGTGAAAAATTGAACTTTTATCTATTTCTCTTAAATTTTGAGACCTTTCCTGTTGGAGTCTTAAATTTTTTTTAATTTCTTTAAAAAATTAAGTTACGATTCTGTTTTCTTCTTTCTTTGAAAAAATTAATTTTTCTTAAATTAATTAAATATAAAACTAATTTTTTTCCTAAAAAGTCATTTTTACGATTAACAAGTACAAGCACAAAAAAGCTGGCCTAGCACCATTACTTTCACAAAGAGAAACTGAAGCTAGCCTAGTACCATTATTTTTCCAAAAACTGAAGATGTGACCAGAGAAATTCATTGGTAATACAGATAGGTCACTAGAGATGTGAGAACTCAAAATTCTTTACTGAAGATAGTGTTAAGTGATCAATGAGTAGGATAGAAACACAACATTATATTCCCGACAAACAGAGGAACCAATGAAGGAGGTAAAAGCACTAACTATTTCAAACATTCAAAGTCAATAATCGATCACAATACTCCTAGATTTAATGTTCAATCATCTCCCACAGTAAAAAAATACACTCAAATCATGTGAAATATATGACTATATCGATTTAAAGGTACAAAATTAGAGAAAGAAAATCACCTTTGAAGATAGCGAACCTAGGAGATCGATCAACAAGCTAATGATGAGTTGATGAGTTGGTTTAGGATTATTTCATATCGTGATGCGTGGAAGGTATGTTGTACGTGTTTGTGAAAATTAAAACTGCGCAGAGAGCCAAGGGTTTTACCTAGACTAAAACTTTTGGCTCCTAAATTTTTATCGCCTATATTTTTATAAAAACTAATTAATATTTTAATTTTTTAATATTTTAGTATAAATTGAGGGAAGTATATTTCCCATCAAATCTTAAAATTACATTTAGGGACCAACTACTAAATTTTTCAGAGACCCGATTTAGTCCCTTCGCAATAAATTATAAAAATAAGGACCAGAATATAATCTATTCCTAATAAATATATTTTCAGAAATGAGATTATTAGCTTGTCCCTAAAATATGGTCTTAACTAACTGTTTTTCTTATAGTGAAATATATAAGGTGGTCTTTTAAGAAAAGTGTTACTTTCTTTTTTAAATTTGATATCAAATCAAACTAACTCATATATAAATTAGAATGGGGGAAAATAGTATTTAGATATGAAAAAATTTACTAGAAAATATCATTTAAGACCATTAATAAATTTTGTCACAGGTGTCTAATTATATTTACAAACTTGACATTTTATTTACAAAAGTATACATGTCACATATTATTATTTTACCTTTTATAATTTTAATATCCATTTTTTAATTCTTGGGATGTGGGGAAAGTACTTTTTTTTTTAGACTTTTTTAAATTCTTGGAACACTTGATTGACTATATATATTTTTCTTCAGCATTCAGAATAATTTTTGGGTTGTGAAAACCAAAAGGAATTTCTAGGGATGTTTTATCAATATCTTTCAATTCCTTTGTCTTTTCAACATTCATTACACTTATTTTTAGCTTATTTCTCACACTAATAGTTTTTCTTCGTCCGGCTTTTCTTCTTCCTTGTGGGTATTGTTGACACCCAATTTTGTCCGGCCTATAGCCTATTTTGGTTAAAAAATAGGTATTTTTTAATATTCAATCTAACTCAAATATTTGTGTGTTTTTAGCATTCTTTATTATTTTTTTATTTTTGATGTTATGTAACTTAGTTTCTATATGTTAATTGATCTGATTTAATTTATCGTGTATTTTTAAAATTCAAATTTATATATTCCCGACCCCACGTGTTCCCTCCTTTTTATTTTCACTTTTTACTTTTTACTTTTACTTTTACTTTTACTTTAACTTTTCTTTTTCTTTTTACGTGGGACCCACGTGTCCCTTCTTTTTCCACTCCCTTTCCTTTCCACACGAAAATATTCTTTTTCTTCTTTTCAACAACACCAACTCACCATTTTTCAACCAAAAAAAAAAAAAAACTAATAATCACCCTCTCCCCTCCTCCATTTTTCAAACTTACCATTTCAACCCAAAAAATCCGGCGAACCCCTTTTCCCTCTCCCTTCTCGCGAAAACGACTGGTTAAAAAATAGATATTTTTTAATATTCAATCTAACTCAAATATTTGTGTGTTTTTAGCATTCTTTATTATTTTTTTATTTTTGATGTTATGTAACTTAGTTTCTATATGTTAATTGATCTGATTTAATTTATCGTGTATTTTTAAAATT
>JAABOM020059537.1:0-12717 GCA_011800125.2 Solanum clarkiae
TTGCTCTTATATTCTTAAATTATACTCCCTTTATTCAATTTTAGGTATTAAATTTTGACTTGGGATACTTATTAAAAAATAATTATTACTCCCTTAGTCTATATTGACTTGACACTTATTAACTTGACACAAGGATTAAGAAATAATAAATGTTATATTTAATTTTACCAAATCACTCTTTGAATATAATACTCTCTCCGTCTAACTTTACTTGACCCCTATTGACTTGGCACACAAATTAAAAATTAGTAAATGATAGAGTAGATTTACCAAATTACCCTTTGAATATAATACTATGATATCTTGAAAAATATAATAGAGAAATGACTATAATTAATGATAAGAGTAAATTATGAACTAAGTGTAAAATTGTCTCTTGATTTAATAAAGTAGACAAGTATTGTTGGACATCTCAAAATAGTTCGGGGGCCAAGTAAAGTTGGCCGGAGGGAGTAAATATAATGTCTTAAAAAATAAAATAATTAATTATAAGGACAAATTTTAGGAACTAATGTAAAATTATCTATGAATTCACAAAGTGGACAAGTATTATTGGATATCCCAAAACAGTATAGATGACAAATAAAGATGAATGGAGGGAGCAACATAATAAATTTGTTATTTTATCCCTATTAATTGATGAGATTTGCTCACTATAACTTTAAAACTCATTAACTCAATAACAATAAATTGAAAATACAATATAAATTTTTTTAATCTTACTTTGATTTATTAAAAAGATAAATTAAAATAAAAAATTTAATAACTATAAGTGAACGGAGTGATTAATTACGTATGTCGGCATTTAAACTTTACGCTCGTTTTACTGGCGACTGGCGTATATTCCTCAATGGGAGGCACTATTTTCTTTTAAATAGTACAAATAAATAAATGAGAAAATTCGGTTTCCATGAAAAGACTGAAGAAGACGACTCCATGGAGTCAGCATATTTAAATAGGAAAAGCCAACAAATCACGTTGGTATCTGATACTATGTGTGCTAGCATTCACATTGTATATAGCTTCAAAAAAGAGTTGCAGTCTAGTTGATGGTAATATTTTTTGGTAAAATCACGAGGGTTTGGACCAATTCAAACAATAATACTTGTACCATATTTTATCTATTTCATTTTAATAATCATAATTTCTTATTTTGGATAAAATTTAAAATATATTTTTTCACCATATTGATATAAAAAAATTACGATTCATAGTATTTCTTTGTATAATTTTTAAATACCTCAATTTTTATTTTAAAATATTAAATTAATATAATCTAATTTCGTAAAATATAACATATCAAGTAAAAAGGAATGGAGAAAAAATATTAAATTTTTTAATATTAATATTTTAATCTAGTAGTCACCAATAAGAGTGTGATTAAATGAGAAATGTTCTTACCCTTTTACTAAAAAGGAAGTCTTAAATATATTCTAGTTTAATAGTAATGTCTTAAAACCTTCTAGAAGACTTCTACGATATATTGGATCATTTGACTCAGTAAATCTCGAAGAAATAAAATATTCAAGTTGATTCATAAGCATTTTGATCCCCTTTTATCACCGACAGAGTAGCATTCTTTCTGTTTTATGCGAAGAAACTTCGATCCATTAAAATTTTTGCTATGCACAAGATTTGAAGAAAGGTTAGATTATAATGAAAAGAGAACTTTTGTCTTGCTTTTACTTAACGATAATATAGTCCTTGTAATCAAACATTGTTCTTAACGTGTCTACATGTTTATTTTGGTCATTATCATTTTTACTATGTGTTCATCTTTTGAATGTGAGAATTCTTGATTTGTTAGCATTTTATCTCATACAATAATGCTGATCTAATCACCATTTTGTAAAATTTACCCTTAAATTTTGCTACACATTTTTATTATATTATATCTTAAATACGAATCCATATATTGGTCATCCTGCTCTATTATGATGTGCGACTTTTACTTTTCATTCTTTCATTTCGTTCAACTTTTATATACTAGTTACGAAAATTCCGTGCTATGCAATAGTCCAATATGTGATATTAACAAAGTGATGTTAGATCATCTTATGAAATAAATATCTGATAAATATTATTAATATTGATAAAGTTTAAGTGGTGTTGATTAAACAATTTTAGTATATCTTTGTGTGGTAATAAATCACCTCTTTTTTTGTGCAAATCTAATGTGAAAAAGTCTATTGAGATATCCATAATTAAAATATTTTTCGTTATTAATTATTGACTTTTTACTCAAAGCAAGAATAAGATATACACAAATACTATTGACATTCAAAATAATAAAATTATTATAGAAGGATATGAATTTAAGTCTAAAAGTCATAGTTAAAATGGGTCTCATAGTTTAATAAGATTGTATGGTTAATTAAAGTAAAGTAAAATGAAAAAAAAATCAATTTTTATGAAAATACCCTTTGCTGAAGCGAATACATTGACGAAGACGCATGTACTTGACCTCAACTTTCTCGTATATAATAAGAGAGAAGTATTAAAAATACCTTCGAATTTGTCACAAATTATTAGTTTCGTCTCTAAACTATTGATAGGCTTAAAAACACCCCTCAACTTGGCGAACTAAGTTTAAATACACCCTCGAACTTGACACAAATTATTAGGTTCATCCCTAAACTATTGATAGATTTAAAAACACTACTCAACTTGGCAAAGTAAACTTAAATACACCCTCGAACTTGGCACAAATTATTACTTTCGTTCCTAAACTATTGATAGGCTTAAAAACACCCCTTTCCCTCTCCCAACTTCATGTTTTTGTAACTTATTAAATTTTGATTTGAAATTTCGTAGAGCTTCATTCGCTGCCATATTTTTACATTCCCAAAATCTTCTTACAAGATTGTTATATTCCGACCATGAAATTTTTAACGTTCCCAGAAGTCTACCGTGACAAAAATAATCATAAACAAAATAGGAAAAGAAAGAGAATCAAGCAATTAAAAATGAGAATGAAAAAAAAAAACAGATTTGTTTTGAGATCGCCATTAATGAAGGAAACATTAAATGAGAAGAAGAATGGTATTCTAGTAGTTTGGTAATTAAAAGTTGCACGAGAAATTTCGGTTAGAAAAAAAAGAAATAAGGTTGATGTGGTCTTTTTTAACCTTTCACACACTTTAAATAAATTGTATTCACTTGTTATGCCATGTGGCATGCAGGAGGGGTGTATCTAAGCCCAATTCGGCAAATTGAGAGGTGTTTTTAAGCCTATCAATAGTTTAGGGATAAAACTAATAATTTGTGCTAAGTTCGAGGTGCATTTAAGCTTGGTTCGCCAAGTTGAGGAGTGCTTTTAAATCTATCAATAGTTTAGGAATGAAACTAATAATTCATGACAAGTTTAAGAATGTTTTTAATATTTCTCTCATATAATAATAGAAAATTAGCAAGTACGTTTATGATTTTTTTTTCAATTAATTAGTGTGCTGTAAATTGTATGGAAAATCCGCTTGTATATGACAAAGTTGTGGAGATGGAATCCACACCAACCAAGTGACTGACTTTGGAAATTTTGACTTTGTTTCTGTATTTAAATTTGAGGTGAAACAAGAATTTTGAATTGATAATTTTTAAATTTTAAAAATTATAATTTACTTAATTTTTGATAAATTATTACTATACGTATATCCCATACATATTTATTACAAATATAAATTTCAGCCTAAATTATCAAATCCTATTGAACCCGTCAGCTCCGGTGCGTAGAATCTCACAACATGTGTTTGAAGAGTAGGTAAATGTATAATATTTAATGTAAAAGAATAATGTATAATATTTAATGTAAAAGAATAATGTATTAGTTAGTTGAATATGACCCATGCTTTAGCTTCTTCCGAGGAAATAAGAAAAAAAAAATAGTAAAAAGAAGAAAAGAATAAAATTATTTATTGATGTATTTGTTGACCAAATGACTCTTTTATTAGGCCTTTTAAAAAAGAATTGTTCAACATGAAAAAATAAAGTATTCCTTGCATTCCATTTTGTTTTTCTTTCTAAAAAAAATGTTAACAACTTATGAAGTCCAACAAATTAGGTTAGAAAAGAATAAAATATATATAGATTTTATTATTTTGAAAGGGGGACAAATAAATTATTTTCAATAAAAATAAAGTATAAAAAATGTGAATATATAATTTTAAAAAGATTATTTATAACTCAAAAAACATCTAAAACAAAATTATTTTAGATCATCAAATTTTAAAGTCTTCATTTATTTATTTTTGAATTTGGACCAACTCATATGGCCCAGTAAACTGAAATAGAGAGACTAATTAAAGTTAAATAAATAATATTAAAATTGAAAAAGAATGTTTGAAAGTCCGAAATAATGATCCGTTTTGTTACACAAATTCATACTTAAAATAAGGAAAATCATAATTTAAAAAATCAAAAGTTAACATAGTATCAAGACATTTGTTAAGAAGTCACGTAAACGACAAAAATACAACAAATGCTACAAGTTGATTAACATCAAGTAGAATTCTTTTATGTTTTAGAATTTCATAATAACAATAGTGAATGTGCTAAATTATATTAAAAGTAGTAAATTTTGACAGTTAATAAATTGCAGCCTTTCATAAAAAAAATTGGTTAATCTATAGATATATCATGAGGTTGTATAGATTGTACCTATGAACAAATAATTAAGCAAGATGACTTTTTTATATATCTCAGTTTTAATTGATTTAAATGATATTATGATGTCATCTTTTTTTTTTTTTTTGAATGAAATATATCGTTGACCTTAATAACACATATTTTCGACTTACTTCATGAATATTTATTATCTCAGCGTAATTTCATGAAGTATCTATGATAAGCGTATTTCTAGATCTCCAAGTTATTGCAGAACCCCACACATACAAAGTTTGGAATCGAACCATCTATTGATCAAATGAATTTTAATGAGTTGATTATGGGCCATATTTCTACTATATCCAATTATTTGAAATCAGCTCATAGATTTAGCCAAAGTGGCTCGTTAAGATTGAGGGCAGGCTTTTAATTCAATTTGTTTTTTTTTTTTTCTAATTCTTTATTTTTGTGTATGAGTGTTCACCAATAAAAAAATCGAATCAATTGAAAATCAATTCTAATCCAAGAAAATAATTCGACATTCTTGATTTTATTTGACTTAAGTTTTTTGATTTTAAACATTTATAAAATTTATTTTGATTTTGATTTTTTCAAAAAAAAAAAAATTAAAAACCAAACTAAACCAACCATACCCTATTACACGTTCCTCTTTAGAGAAATTATTGTATACTGTCATATATTTTTGTTAAATTTTCACCAAAAGTTCGATTTTGAATCTCCTATTATCTTGTAGAAATTAGTTAAGACTCAAATCTTTTAGTATAATTATAGATGTTATTGTTAATTCTATGTCGTCAATTAAGATTATCTTAAATTTAACTTATTTAGTGTCATGGGCCTGATTAGAACAGAACTAGTGGATCGTTCTATCTATTGAAAATAACCTTCACTTAGAATTATTGGAAAATCACCTAGTCAACCCTTGAAACCTGTAATTTATGTGATAATTGACATTGTAGAGTTCCCCTTTGTTTCACTCTTCTAAATGCTTTGGTAGGAATCCAAGTAAGTAAAAATATCTTCAGCCTGTTTAACCACACTTTTATTTGTTTGATGGATATCTTCTTAAATGATTCTGTCTTTAAACCATCTCGAAGTCTTTTCTTTCGTTTTCGATCAATTAGGCTGATGTATTATGTTTGATATTCAAGTTAATACCACCAGATCGGAGGTGCATAATTTTTCGAAGATTTTATGGAAAGCAAGTTTCTGCAAAAGTATTCGTGGGAGTAGGAGTGGCTCAATGCCCTTAAAAATGGGGCATCACCCTTAGGCCTCAAATACAAAATAATCTTTTTTTTTTTTGAATTTTTAAGTAACCATACAATTTGAGGCCTCAAATTTATGGGGTGCCTTTTTTTAAAGAGTTAAATTATTTAAGTTTGATCGAGAATTTACGCATTAGATTTTTAATTTTTTTGAAATAAACTTTGTATATTTGTAAAATACATAGAAAATACTATAAGTCACATAATTGACAATTTAAAATATTTAAATGATGCATGAAAAATTTACTGTCAAAGATAGACTTATTTGGATCTCCAAATTTACTGTCAAAGCATATTTTCTATTGAATTATTGACGGCAAAGACATTTTAGATCAAACAATTAACTAAGAATTTTTTATTCAATTTCATATAGTTTAAAAATATTTTTTATCATTTTTTATTTTTAAAATAATAATATTTTCGTTTGACAGGTATTAAATTATAAACTTTTCAAATTTTCTACGTGAGATTGTTTTTTGGCCAATAGGTAATTCTGATACAAGGATAGAATTCTAGACTTCCAGAATGAAATCTCACGGGTGGCTCGAGCAATCACACAAATATTATGATTGTTTAGAACCTAATTTCTTACGATCTTCATGTTTTTCTTCAACTTAATTTTATTACAGTTAATCACATTTTTCTTCAACTTGATTTTTTTACAGTCTTTGCGTTTTTCTTCAACTTCATGCCGAATCAACAAAATAAATTAAATTAAAACAAATGAAATATCAAATATCAATAATATAGGGACTATATAGTTTGAAATTGATATATACCAAAACTATGATTTTGTAATTAAAATCAAGACTATGGCATAGAAAATCTATCCCAAAAAAAAAGTATTTTTGATGTAGTACCTCATAGTTTATTTAATAAGAAAATAGTCAAATGACCATCGACCTATTTTCGGATTTCTAATTATATACTTATACTTTACAGGTCCTATTATTTCCTCCTCCTCTCCAAACTATTTTAAAGTAAAATTAGTTCCAACCTAAAACATCATCAGCAGTCATGTGTCTTTTGGTACAATAAACGTGCTTGACACGTGTATTTCACCAGTTAATTATTTTTCAATTTTTTTGTGCTGCTTCTTTTTTATTTTTCTTCAATTATTTTTTCAATTCTAAAATATCATTGTTTTACCTAAAAAAATTTCTATATGTCTAACAAATAAATAGCAAACTTAAGTAACAATAAGCATATTTTTTTTAATTAAACTATTGATGGCAAAGACATTTTAGATCAAATTATTAACAAGATTTTTTTTTCAATTTCACATAGTTTAAAAATATTTTTGACCTTTTTTTATTTTTAAAATAATGATATTTCGTTTGACTGGTGTTGAATTAAATTTTTTAAAAGCTTTCTACTTGAGATTGTTTATTGGCCAATAGGTAATTCTGACACATGATTAAAATTCTAGATTTTCAGAATGAAATCTCATGGGTGGCTCGAGCAATTACGCAAATATTATGATTGTTTAAAATCAAAATTCTACGGTCTTCATGTTTTTCTTCAATTTAATTTTATTATAATCTTCACATTTTTCTTTAACTTAATTTTTTTTACGATCTTCAAGTTTTTCTTCAACTTAACTTTTTACAATCTTCACGTTTTTCTTCAACTTCATGTCAATTCAAACAAAACAAAACAAAATAAAATTAAACAAATAAAATATCAAATATCAATAATGTAGGGACCGTATAGTTTGAAACTGATGTATACTAAAATTTTGATTTTGTGATCAAAATCAAGACGGTAGATAATCTATTCCAAAAAGTATTTTTGATATAGTGCCTCGTAGTTCATTTAATGAGAAAATAGCCAAACAATTCCTGACTTGTTATCGAATTTTCAATTATACACTTATATTTTACTAGAGTCCTATTATCTCTCTCTCCCCAACCTCCCCTTCCCCACAAACTATTTTGAAGTAAAATTAGTTCCAACCTAAAACACCATCACCTAGTCATGTGTCTTTTGGTATAATAAACGTGCTTGACACGTGTATTTTACAAGATAATTATTTTTAATTTTTTTGTTAATTTTCCTTTCTTCCTCAACTATTTTTTCAATCCTAGAACATCATTTTTGACCTAAAAAAACTTCTGTATATCTAACAAATAAAAACTAGACTCAAGTAACAATAATCATAATTTTTGATCAAACTATTGAAGACAAAGGTATTTTAGATCAAACTTATTAGCTAAGAATTTTTTTGTTAAATTTCACACAATTTAAAGATGTTTTAATTTTTTTTTCATTTTTAAAATTATGATATTTTCGTTTTACAAGTATTAAGTTATAAATTTTTAAAAGTTTCTACCTGAGATTGTTTCTTGGCCAATAGGTAATTCTAACACAAGATTAGAATTTTAGACTTTTAGAATGGAATCTCACGGGTAGCTCAAGCAATCACGCAAATATTTTGATTGTCTAGAATCTAAATTCTTACCGTCTTCATGTTTCTCTTCAACTTATTTTATTACAATCTTTACATTTTTCTTCAACTTAATTCTTTTTACAGTCTTCATGTTTTTCTTCAACTTCGAGCCGAATCAACTATTTTTCTTCAACTTCGAGCCGAATCAATAAAACAAATCAAATTAAACTAAATGAAATATCAAATATCAATAATGTAGGAACTGTATAGTTTGAAATTGATATATATCAATATCTATCGATGATTTTAAGTCATAAGTTTCAAAAAAATATTTTTTTTCTTAAACACTAAGTCAAATGGTGCCACATAAAATGTGACGAAGAAAATATTTCTTTGTGATAATCACTACATTAGAATGAGATAAATATAACAACAACATATCCAATGAAATTCAATAACATAATAAGATAAATATGGCAACAAGATTAATTGAAAATTTGTTTAAAAAAAGACTATTCAGTTACTCTAAACGTGTGATGAAAAGTAGGAAAAACAATATTTAACTGTTGACAAGCCAATAATTAATTCAATAATGAAAAGTAGGAAAAACAATAATTAAAATTGCACGCTAATTCAAGTTCCAAACACAACATTAGCAATACATGTAATTAAGATTATTATTTTTCCTCAACATCATGAATTCAATAATTAATTTACTTTTTTCTTTAAAATATTTCACTGTATCTTGTTTCCTTTTTATCTAATAAATAAATAAAATATTATACATACATTATTATAAATATTATTATAAAGGTCTGAAAATCCAAACTTGATTATTATTATAAGCTTACACTATTCTAAATAGATGAAACAATAACGAATGATACTAAACATTGAATTTAAATGTTCGACGAGAAATGCATACTAAAAATAATTAATCTTCAATTGCATATAAAGTTGAATATGTGCATAGTACAAAGTAAATCCAGATCTTTACAAAATAAAATAGTAATTTAAATTAGTTTTCACATGATATTGTGTAATTTTGATCCAGCAATATATAAATAGGGCATCTTTACTTTAACAAAAATATTTGTGACAGAAATAAATATGAACATCAATAAAGAGTGTAAACTTTTTTATCAAAATTAATTAATTGACCTAATGTCATTATTAGGTTTTAAGAACGTTTACAAAGAGTACTAATTATCTCACAAAAATATATTTAAAATAGTGTTATTGTCGTTAATTAAGTGTCACTAAAAATTGTTTTTGAAATAGTGTCTCATAGTTTATTTAAGGGAAAATGGCATTTTTGGTCCTTGAATTATTAGGTAATTCCAGTTTTAGTCCTTGTGATATTTGACTAAGTACTCTTGACCTTCAATTAACCAATGTGTGTTATTTCAGTCATTTGACTAACGGATATCATCAAATTTAATGGAGTAACAATTATTAGTAAGGGCATTTTGGGAATAACATATAAATTCATTTTTTTTATGTTGCCCGCCTCTCTACTTCTTTTGAGGTAGCGGTAAGGTCTGCGTACAGTCTACCCTCCTCCCCAGACCGCACTTGTGGGATTTTACTGGGTATGTTGTTGTTGTATGTTGCCCGCGTGCCAATTCCTCTACTCTTGTGTGTCGCCCGTGCCAATTCCTTCCAATTTTCCGAACATTATTTTCTTCATCCAATTCCAACTTCATACTTTCATGACACGTTCACCTATCTATTTTTCTTCTTCTTCATACTTTCCAACCTATCTATTTTGTGCTATTTATCCTTCCAACTTTATACTTCCTTACACATATATTTTATGTTGGTTTTGATGTAAAGTTTGCAAACATCTTTTTCCTTCCTAAAAGCAAAGCCAAAGAAGCACACCGCAAAAGAATTAGCTGCAAAGATCGATGCAGCAACGACCAACAGGGGTGGTGGCAAGGCTGGATTAGCCGATAGGTCTGGTATTGATAAAGGTGGACACGCGAAGTTGAAATGCCCGCTATGCAAAGTGACTACACCTGATGTCAAGTCTATGCAGATCCATGATGATGCTAAACATCCAAAGGTTCTTATTGATGAGACAAAACTCAACAATCTTCATGCCTTTGTTTCTGCTGAATCAAGCAACAAGTCATGTTCAATGAAACTCCTTTGTTCATGTGTACTTTGAAGTTTGTTTCTTTGGGTTTGATTGAAAAGCTCACAGGTGTGTAGAAGTAGTCTCATTCTTCGAGTTATAAAGATCTTGTAGTAGTAGTTGTAGAAGGGATTCCTCAAATAAAGTGCAGGTGTAGGTGACAGTAAAAAGGAACCTTTCATAGGAGACTTTCATCAAAAAACGCCCAGAACACTTTTATAATGCAGTTTCATCGTCGTAATTGAGCAAGACTTATCAAGAAGAAGGGAATTTCTATATTATTCCCAAAATACCCTTACTAATAGTTGTTAGTCAGTTCAATTTGATGATATCCGTTAGTCAAAGGACTAAAATAGTACACATTGATTAATTGAAGGTCAAGAGTACTTAGTCAAATATCACAAGGACTAAAATTGGAATTACCTAATAATGTAAGGACCAAAAACATCATTTTCCCTTTAGTTAATGAAAAAATAGTTAAATGATCTCCCAACCTATAATCGGATTCCTAACTACATAGTTATACTTCACCATGGTCCCATCAACCCCTTCACCCTGAACTATTTTAAAATGAAATTGATTCTACCCTAAAGCACCATCACCGGTCATATATCTTGTGGTGAAACACACGTGCTTGACACGTTTATTTTACTAGTTTCTTTTATTATTTTTTTATTCTTTTTTTTTCCTCAATTATATTTTCAATTCTAAAACATCATTTTTTACCTCAAAAAATTTCTGTGTCTTAAAAATCAATGTCAAACTAAGTAACAGTAAGCACATTTTTAAAATCAAATTATTGATGGAAAAATATTTTAGATCAAATTATTAACTAACAATAGTATTTTTGTCCAATTTCATGTAGTTAGAGACATTCTTGACCCTTTTTCACTTTTAAAATAATTAATATTTTTTGATTAACAGGTGTAAAACTGTATGTTTTAAAAGTTCTGTACCTAAGAGCTTTTTTTCTTGGCATGTATGTAATATTGACACTACGTTAGAATTGTAGACCTCTCAAAATGATATCTTACGGATGACTCGAACAATCACACAAATATTATGATTATTTGGAATCTAACTTCTTATGGTCTTAACCTTTTTTTTCAACTTAATTGTTTATAGTATTCACGTTTTTCTTCAAGTTTTCAGGATTTTCTTCAACTTCATGTCGAATCAAACAAAATAAATCAAATTAAAATAAATGAAATACCAGATATCAATAATATAGGGATCATATAGTGTGAAATTGATATACCCCAAACTTATAATTCTATAATTAAATTCAATGATAGTGAATCTTTACTTTAACAAAAAGATTTTTGACGATAATAAATATGCACATTAGTTACCTTAAAAATATATTTCAAATAGTATTATTGTCGTTAATTAGTTGCCGCTAAAAATTATTTTTGATACAATGTCTCGTAGTTTATTTAATGAAAAAATAGTCAAATGATACCCCAACCTATAATTGGATTCTTAACTATATACTTACACTTTTACGTGTGTCCTATTACCCTCTTCGCCCTGAACTATTTTAAAGTATAATTAATTATCTTAAAACATTATCACCAGTCATATGTTTTATGGTGAAACACGTGCTTGACACGTGTATTTCACTAGTTAATTTTTTTTTAACTTCTTTTTCCTTTATTTCTCTATTATATTTTTTCAATCCTAAAAGATTATTTTTTTTACCTCAAAAATTTTCTATATGTTTAGAAGATCAACATCAAACTTAAGTAAGAGTAAGTACATTTTTTAATCAAATTATTGATGGCAAAGACATTTTAGATCAAATTATTAACTAAGGATAATATTTTTGTTCAATTTCATGTAGTTAAAGACATCCTTGACCCTTTTTTCGTTTTTACAATAATAATATATTTTAATTAACAAGTATAAAAAAGCTTTAATGTTTCCTACCTAAGAAATTTTTTCGTGTCATGTATGTAATTCTGACACTAGGTTAGAATTCTAGATCTCTCAAAATGATATCTCACAAATGGCTCGAACAATCACACAAATATTATGATTGTTTGGAACCTAAATTCTTAACGTCTTCATGCTTTTTTTCAATTCAATTATTTACCATTTTCACGTTTTTCTTCACGCTTTTTTTCAATTTCATTATTTACAATCTTCACATTTTTCTTCAAGTCTTCACGTTTTTCTTCAACTTTATGTCGAATCAAATAAAATAAATCAAATTAAAATAAATAAAATATTAGATATCAATGTATGGACCATATAGTTTGAAATTGATATATATATATATATATATATATATATATATA
>JAABOM020059538.1:0-12716 GCA_011800125.2 Solanum clarkiae
ACTTTAGACAGCGTGGCCCCAACGACCTAGTCTTATGCATTTTCTTTTGGCTTGTTATCACTATTTATCTTCTTAAATGAATGTCAAATGTAGAAACCCCTTATAATATGTATAGAACGCATATAGTTACAGGTTGGTTCTTCCGAGCCTTCTCGGCAACGGGTGCCGGTCCGCCCTATGGGACTGTGGAGCGTGACACCAACATTCCACCCCATATTGAAACGAAGATCTAACCACCATTATGTAAAAACTTACCTTTAAGCTTAAGTGGTATCGTTTTATCACACAATACTCCAGAGGAAAATCTCTAATTCATCCATACTGCCACTATACGATGTGTGGCATCATCATCGATATCACTACGATCCTGGATGATGGATCCAAGATACTTAAAGCTTTCTCTCTTATGAATATATTGAGTGTGAAGCTTCACTTTGATGTCTGTTTCATCCCTTACAACATTGAATTTGCATTCTCAGTATTAAGTTTAGTCCTGCTCAATTTGAACCCTTTGGATTCTAAAGTATATCTCCAAACCTCCAACCTATCATTCACTATACCCCGAGTCTCATCAAGTAGTAAGATATCATTCACAAATAGCATACACCAAGGGACCTCCTCTTGAATAGATCGTGTCAACTCATCCATCTCTAAAGCAAAAAGAAAAGGGCTAAGCATTAATCCTTGATGAAGTCCTATCTCAACTGAAAATACTCAAAATCTTCTCCCACTGTCCTTACCCGAGTCTTGGCCTAGTCATACATGTCCTTTATCGCTCTGATATGCACCATTGGAACACCTTTGCCTCTAGGAACTTCCATAAGACATCCCTCGGAACTCTATCATAGGCTTTCTCAAGATCAATAAATACCATATCAAGGTCCCTCTTTTCTTTCCCTATAATCCACTAGTCTCTGAACAAGATGAATTGTTTCAGTGGTCGATCACCCTGGCACAAATTTAAATTGATTTTCTAAAATAGACACTCTTCTTCTCACCCTCATTTTTACAACACTCTCCCAAACTTTCATAGTGTGGCTTAGCAACTTGATGCCCCTATAACTATTGCAATTTTGGATATTACCCTTGTTCTTATACAATGGAGCCATTGTACTCCTCTTCTAATCATCCGGAAACTTAGCTGTCCTCAGAATCTCATTGAACAACCTAGTCAACCACTCCAAACCATCTTTGGTCGAGCTCTTCTAAAACTCTACTGGAATCTCATCAGGTCCGATCACTCTTCCTCTACTCATCCTACTGCTAGCACGTCTAACCTCATCAGTTTTGAAATGCCTACAATAGCCAAAATCTAGATGGCTATAGGATTGTGCCAAATAACCCAACTCAATATCTCTATCCCCTTTTTCATTTAGGAGTTTGTGAAAGTAAGTTTGCCATCTTCTCTTGATGGAATTCTCATCCACCAACCCTTTGCCATCCTCATCCTTGATGCACTTCACTTAGTCCAGGCCACAAGCTTTTCTCTCTCTCTCACTTTTGCGAGCCTATACAATCTCTTATCCTCACCTTTGTCTCCTAACTCAACATACAAACGTTCAAACACTATTGTCTTAGCGTTCATGATTGCCATTTTTGCTTTTGTCTTCGTTGTCATATATATATCCCGAAGCCTTTATTTTTCATCTTCATCTATACTCTCTTACCACTTCATATAGTCTACCTTCTTAGCATTCACTTTGCCTTGTACTTCTCCATTCCACCACCAATCACCTTGACGTCCACCAGATGACTCTCTCGATACCCCTAGAACCTCAAAAGCTACTTTTCTAATGATACCAACAGTATGGTTCCCCATATTATTAGCAACCTCGCTACTACTCCATGCCCTCAAACAACTCAACTTCTACTCCATTTCCAAGGAAAGGGTAGGATCAAGCCTTCCCATCTAATCCTTGGTTATGTAAAGATAGTCTTCTTCTTGTTATCCCTTTTAATCTCTAAATCCATTACTAAAAGCCTATGTTGAGTGGAAACATTTTCACTTGAGATAACGTTACAATTCTTACAAAGGCTTCTATCACCTTTTCGAAGGAAAAGGTAATAAATCTGCGTCTTTGCTACCATGCTACGAAAGGTATTCAAGTGATTCTCCCTCTTTGAAAAACATGAGTTAGCTATAACCAATTCAAATCCTTTTGCAAAATCTAAAATAGATGTCCCTCCTCTATTCCTCTCCCCAAAACCAAAGCCTCCATGTACATCAGCAAAACCACTAGAAGTCGCACCAATATGTTCATTAAAATCTCCCCCTATGAAGATCTTTTCTGTGACCGTTATACCTCTCACAACCTCATCCAGTTCCTCCCAAAAGAGTTTCTTGACCTCCTCATCCAAGCCCACTTGCGGTGCATAGCCACTAACTACATTCACTATATGTCTACCAATAACTAGTCTAATAGACATCATCCTATCATTTACCCTCCTATCATTTACCCTCTTGACCTCCACCACATAGTCCTTAAGGTCCTTATCTACTGTTATACCTACTCCATTTCTATTCTTGGTGCCCCCAAAGTACCATAACTTAAATCCGTCTACATCCCGAGCTTTGGTACCTACCCATCTGCTCTCTTGAACACATGCTATAGTAACTTGTCTTCTCTTAAGACTCTTCACTAACTCTATAGACTTCCCTGTAAGTGATCTTATATTCCACGACCCTATTCTTAACCTAAGGATGCCCTTTCTCCTCTTACTATCGCTATCCCTTGCCTCCAACCCCAACTGACGACATGAATCTAATCCATCATGTTAATTTTTAAAATGACTTTTACTTTTTCAAAAATAAGATTTAATAGTTAATTAATTTAAGTAGAAATTAAATTCTCAAAATTAAAGAATTGCCAATTAATTTTAAAGAAAATTAAGAAACCTGATTTTTAAAACCTAATAGAATAGTTTTAAAATTTCCGAGAGATGGGTAAGGGTTCAATTTCCATCTTGAGAAGAAATTAATCACTCAAAATAGTCACTAACTTGCGATTGACCAATAATTAGAGATTTTGACTAACTTTGGAAAATGGTTGACTGAATTTTAAAAGTGTTGGCTAAATTTGAAAGAAGTAATTAAATTTGAAAGGATTGACTAAGTTGAGAAATTGACTAGATTTGAAAAAACGACCAACTTAAAAAAGGTTGAAATAATTGTAGAAATAGTTCTAATCCTAAGAAAATAAATAAAATGAAAATTAACATAAATGAAGACATATTGGGGAAATAATAACAAGCAATAATAATACAAATAAACAAGTTAATGTTAGTATACACATAAATATAAACAAATAAATGAATAAACAAATAACATAATCCAAAGAGAGTAAAGGATTGGGCTTTTGGCCCACTTTTCCCTTTCCTAATTTCCATGATTTGGACCTGCCAGCCCATTCTACTATCCCAGCTACTGCCTTTTGGGCTTGGCCCATTTCTGCCTGTGATATACACTTAGTGTATATTTCCTATATATCAGTGTATAAACACTTATTTCTGCTTCCAAGATCCTGTATATCAGCTTCCAATAGACCTGTCATAGCTTCCTTTCCCGTATATTGGACTGACTCGGGAGGGAAGTTGGGTTTTATCCCAACCCGAAATGCAAGGAAAGACTCCAACGGACTCGGATGACATTCACATGCAAGGAAAAGTAAGGCGAAGAAATTAACGCAAGTAGAAGAAATTTAACAGGTGAGAATTTTTAATAAGGAACATTAATATCACCAAGGGAAAACAAGACAAACTTGACCCAGTGAAATGCCACACAACCACATAAACTGATGGCGTAAATATAACCTAAACTTGAGTGAGACAAGCTTATATGAGCAGCAGAGAAGAGTAGATGAGCAGCTAATTAATCAAGATACTAATGATATATATTAACTATGCAAGCCAACATCCTATGCTAACAATGAATTTATAACTCAAACTCACATGGACAATTGAATATGAACGTTTCAAACATAAACTTCAAAGCAGAATAATTTAGTTTCAAAATATCCCATTTATGCAAAATTTTCTAATTTCCCATAAACTGAGATCAAGCAAACAAAGATCCAATCACAACATGGTTGCATTAACCACCAGAAAAATGCAAAGCTCCAAAAATAAAATAAGATAGGGACTTAGAGAGAAAAAAGGCAATTTCTTCCAAAAGTTCAACATTCATTCAAATGTCTCACTCTTGAACTGTTACTTGTCAAAAGATGGTGATACATTACAAATGACAAACATTAAAACTGCAAATCAGAAGGGTTAAAAGAGACATAAAACTTGAGCAAAAACTCGAGTTAATTGCCATATTGAAGCATAATCTACACACTTAACAACCTTTAAGATCAAGAACAAACAAGACGCAAGTAATCAGATTACTTTTAAAAAAAACATAACATAACTTGAATGTCCGAACATATACTACACCAATACATAACATAAAAGATGGAACACGGAACAGGAACACGACATAAGTAAGGAGATAACACAGAGAGGTTTGATAAGTGAAGAAAGGAGAGCACCAGAATCTTGAACTAAATCAGTTTGCGAACCTATAAGGCAGCATCAAGTTACATGATTCCTTATACGATAAGTTAAAGGAGATAAACAACCAATAAGTGACAGTACTCAGTAGTGGTGCTTGTGCTGAGATTCAGGAATCATATACAGGGGTAGGAGAAACCTTCATGAGACAAAACTCAAAATAACGCTCTGACATCAATCCAGCAACATTTAATTCATGAGAAAAAGAGTAAAACAGACATGAAATCATACTTTCTCTTTCACAGCAACCCCTTAATGCACTGTAATCGACACTCTAATGAGAAAACTTGATTCTGAGTTCACAAGAGTGAAAGCAATACTCCAAGAAGAGAAAGACGCAAGCAAACTCAAATAAATTAAAAGTTTAGTAGAAAACCAACACAGAGACATGGCAGCAACATAAAGATGAGTTAATAATGTTCCTCAGATGGATCAAAAGCTTCAGAAAAGAATAAAAGCAAGGAAAGATAGAGCATGGATTCAAACATTTAAGAACTCATTCGACGATCTATGACTTAAAACCTCGAATTTTAAGAGACACTAGGTGATGATAGGAAGAAAATGAATCCAACAGCGAGTCGCGTAATTGAAAATTAGAGGGATTAATAAAAGCAGCAATCGAACACAATAGACAGACTGTAACATGCAATTAAACTTATCAAAACCTCATTAACGATCAAAACTAATACTAATCTCTTTTATGTTCAAACTTGAAATGAAATTACATGAATAAGATAGGCCAAACTAAAACATGAAAGAAAAATCATTCATTTAGAACAGACCACTCTTAACAGAACGACGTCATAACGAACTGAGCAATGATGAAGCCGATAGCCACAAACTACATTTTTTCCATTAAAGCTACAAGAGAATGAACCAGAACGATCTGAAATTGAAGTGAAATTTACCTATTTTGAAGCAGGAATCGGGACGACGAGCTGAGGGAGAGCTTTCACCACCAAAGGGAAGCTCTGACTAAGCTTTCCTGACCTCGAAACCAAGAAGTTCTAGCTTCGAAACTCAAAATGATCTTTCTAGGTGGAACCCCTTTTTAAATAACCAAGGTGGAATGTATATCTTATGTGGAGGAACGACTGTGGGAATTATTTGAAGTTTTCTAGGGATTTCAAGATGACAAACAAGACCCTCTCAAATTGTGAGGAAAGGGGATATAAATACTTAAGATTAGTGCAACGGATAGGGGGGAAAATCAGGCGCGGTTTGGGGAAATTGGGGGTAGATTTAGGTTTCGAAATTCAAATCCCTCCCAAAAGGATAAGGGAATCTCGAATCATGCCAAATCCTCAACGGATTGAGGATCTAGACCATTGATTCAAGAGAGGGAGAATGCGATTTGGACACCTGGAAATTCCCTCAACGAATTCATACGAGGAAGGGGACACGTAGGTACGAATTTATTGAAGAGAACGTTGGAGGAAATGGAGTTTGTCGGGGTTGGCATTTTCGTTCACTGCTTCGTTTGGTCGATGTGAGGAAGAAGGGAATGAGGAGAGTAGAAAGGGGGCACGTGTTGTGTGTGGATTATATATATGATATGTGTATTTATATAATATAGGTTGGCTAAAAAATGGGAAATTGTCCGGGTTAAGGGACTTATTGGGTTGGTTTTTTTTTTTTTTGAAATGATTTGGACTACAATTGGTCAGAAAAAGGGCATAAACAAATGGGGCCGAAAATAGGTTCAAGGGAAAGGGTATTTGATTTAAAACTTGGTCGATTTGATTGCAATTTTGATCCATTAAAAGTAATCAAATTGAATTCGATTGACTAATTTGATTACAAGACGAATTAATACAAGTTAATTGAAGAGCCTTTAAATATTAACAACTCGAAATAATTAACTTGACTGAAAAATGATAATAAAAGTGAAGTTTATTTGGGAAAATATATTTTGCATTTTCAAAAGCTAATTATTTCAAATCGTTAAAATTAAAATCTCAATGATTAATTTATACTTTCGAGGGTAAAAGTTGGATATCAACAACTTCCCCTTTCTTTGGATATGATCAATGAAAGAGATCGTGAACAAAGAAACTTGACAAATCCAATTTTAGCCGACCACATCTTCATCTTCTGAAAGGCTTTCAGTAAAGGCTTTGGGAAATTATAGACGGACCCTGGTTTTGGGTTTCCTTACATATCTCATGTTACATGAGAATTCAGACCACTTGTAGTTCAAGATGCTTGATTTTATGCATGATTTCTAAAGGATTCAAAAATGATCCCAATATCGAATTATGGAAAAATCAGAATGCTTGGGAATGAGATTTTAAGTGCAAATGTTAGAATATAATCGAGTTTCAAAATTGAGCCCGCCTACATATCCTTGGACTTAGGAGTCAGACTGCTTGTAGTTCGACTCAATCGGTTGAAAGGGAAATCTCTTATGTTAAGATAACCTTCGATTAGGAGGAGTGACAAATGAGTTGAGTATGAAAGAAAAGGCTTGCAACCTCTCAGCGATGAATGTGGAGCTTTTCATATCCATAAGTAAGAACTTACATGGGCATAATTTTCAAAACTTTTGGTGTATTATCACTCGATTGGAAAAGATTGCTTTCGGTAAGAGTTGAGATCACCTGGAGGCGAAACTAAAAACTAACGAACTCAAAGACATACCCACATGCCTTCTAACAGGGGTGTGGTTGGATTCTGGTGGGAGTCACTTCTCAGCTCGTGTCCGAAGAGTCTGACGTCTCTCTGCAAATTATGTCCCAATTTGCTGCTAAGAAAAAGTTCTACGTTGTGCTACGTCCTACTTGATGACGTCCACACCTATGGTTTGTTTTGAGAATTCACCCTTTCGGATGCTCTCGATATCACTAAGACAAAATATTAGTAAAAACTATCACTTGAATTAGAGATGATATCATTTACCATATTTGACATATATTCTTCTCTTCGATGTGATAGATAGCCCAAATTTAACGCGGTGGATTGCTCGATAATTATCCAATTGTAACAAGGTGGATGGCTCGATAATAGTCTAACTACAACGGGCTGGATGGCCCGACGATTATCCAACTATAACAAGGTGTATTGCTCGATAATGGTCCAACTACAACAGAGTGGATAGCCCGACAATTATCCAATTATAACGGGGTGGATGGCCCGATAACAATCCAATTGTAACGGGGTGGATGACCCGATAATGGTCCAACTGTTACAGGATGGACGGCCCGACAATTATCCAACTGTAATAGGATGGATAGCCCAATAATGATCCAACTGTAATGGGGTGGATGGCCCGATAATGGTCCAACTGTAACGGGGTGGCTGGCTCGATAATGGTCCAACTGTAACGGGGTGGACGACCCGACAATTATCCAACTGTAACGTGGTGGATGGTCCGATAATGATCTAAATATAACAGGGTGGATGGCCCGATAATTGTCCAAGTTATGGGGTAGACAACCAACCTGCTTTAAAGCAAAATATAATGAAAGTACGTAGAAATCATTTTGATGTAACACAATAAATTAAAGATAAGATAAAATGATTGTGACGAGGCCACGCTAGGTGTAGGTGGCGCCTTATGCTTGAAGATTTTGACATCATTCATCTTTTTGATTTTGCTGTTTCTGCATCCAAAGAAAAATTCTTAGTTTGAGAGACTGATTTATGTTGGTCTTGTCCTCGTTCTCCTTTATGCAATCGACTTGCACACTCATCCACTCTTTGAGACACAATCTTAGTGGAATTTTTGAGGATCGTCCTCAAAAATTCTACCCTGGTTTGCTTGAATGTAGAAAATGACATATTTGTGAAATTTCTGAGATTTTCTCAGAACTCTGCTTCCAGTTACGTACTTTCAACAAAATTCTAAATTTGGTCCGTTGGAGAAACATCTTTTTGAATAAATTTTTGAGAACCTCACAAAAATTCTTCCCAGTTGCATATTGTCATCCCTGATCTTGTTGGAGAAACTCGTCTTCTAGTGAATTTTTGAGATCCTCTTAAAAATTCTGCCCCAATTTTCATTACGAAGGGAAATGAAAATTTAATAGGGAATATGACCGAGCTATTGTGGCACATACATATCCCGTTGAGGCGGAAATCAGGTCAAATGTAGTTCCAACAAAGGAATAATAAAAAAGGATATGGGGATGACCGAGGCCGACATAGACCGCCTACATATCTCATTCTTGAGAATTTAGGTCAAATGTAGTTCATTAGCAAAAGGAATAAGGCTAATTTGGGGAAAAAGATTTAATATGTAATAACTCCATATGTGAAAATCTTGTCAATTTTGCATTCTTATTTCGATTCTCTGATGGCGAACGTCTTCAAGCGATCTTACTCAAGTCATCTTGTACTTCAAGCATCAAATGCATTTTCATTTGGGAAAGCTTAATCAATTGTGATTAACTTGTTTTGCAGCATATTCTGAATCTTGTGCTTGAGGGTTGAACAGTTCTCTATATCATGTCCGATAGCTCCTGAATGATAAGCATACTTATGGTCTGCCCTATAAAACTTTCCCAAAGGATTGGCAGGTCTTCCTTTTGTAGGATAGAGCACACCCGCTGCTTTCAACTTTTCATAAAGTTGAGTTTGAGACTCCTTCAATGTCATAAATACTTTGGGAGGCTTTTTGAAACTCGGACGAAGGAATTTTTCCTTGCTTGATGTGATGCCTTTGATATCTTTTTGATGGAATAGCTCTAACAACAAACACTTCTTCTTCCTTCTTTGACATTTCCATATTACTAATTCTGATGTTTCCTTCATTAACTTGTGATGTGATCTTTTCGGTCTTTAAGTCATCCTCCAAAATTTCTCCTACCATGACGACATCGATGAATTTTTGTCCTATCATACACAACATTCTCTCATAGTATTTTGGCTTTTGAATATGATTAAACATACTGGTAATTTCGAATTCAGATATTGGAGGTTGAACTCTTGCAGCCTCTCTTCTCCAACGAAGAGCATATTCTTGATAGTTTTTCGTAGATTTTTTATTGATCTTCTCCAAATAGCAGCGATCAGGGGCGACTTGTATGTTATGTTTAAATCTTTCAAAAAAGTCCTTTGTGGTGCTGTCCAACTTAGTCATTGCTTTAGCTCTTGTGAGGTAAACCATTCCAAGGCTACTCCCTTAAGACTTCGGCTAAAAAGGCACATCAAAAGTGGTTTATTTTTTCCAACCCCCACAATTTGATTAGAATAAACTTTCAAATGAATCAGAGGATTGCCTGTTCCATCAAAAGTGTCAAACTTCGAAATTTTGAACCCTTCTGGAAGGTCCAAATCAGGATGAATGCATTGGTCTTCATAGTTCAAGCTTACTATATCTGGTGCATAATGATAGTGTTTCATGGCATTCACAATTTCTTCTTTTACGTTCATTTCTTCCTTAGGTCTCCACTCATTTTCTTTCTCTTCATAATGATTGAATTTGGTATACATGGGATAAGGAGGTATGATTCGGGAAAAACAACTTTTAAAAGAATGAGTTGAATGATAGATAGATTTTGGATATGATATGTGATAAACAATGTCTGAGAATTATTGGGATCCAAATTTTGAGAAGAAGGTAGTGTGTGGTACGAAATGCTAACATGGCGCGGGTTAGGGACAATTAAGTCAATGGTAGGTAATTTTTAAGGATTACTTGGAATGTTATCTGGAGGGTTCAGAGAACGAGAATAAATGGAGGCCTTCTTTCTCTTAGAAATGGAGTACTGGTAGTGATAACAAAATTCTTCGACTCTCTAGTATGTTGTAACTCGGGTCTCATCTCAGTTATCTGTTTCATTGATTGTGTAACTACTTCAGTTTGAGGGCCTCTTGTGGAAACTTTGGTCAAAACAATAATATTATTATTTTCAATCATTTTCTATACCTTTTGAAAGCTCTAATCAAAGAAGGAATCTTTGGAGACTCTAGATTTCGTGAAGTAAAAATGTTTGGTCAGATCCCTCAACACAAATCAGTTCTAATCACCTGATACAGAAAATAACTCAAAAGATAAATGTGTTAGTTCCTGTTCATAATAAATAATGCAAAATATTTTGCAGAAAGATAAACATATAATAGTTGCTTTGCTTGAAAATGTACTAGCCCACGAACATATGAAAGTGACCAAATAGGCGAAATTTTACCTATTTGATTTGATATTTGCGAAACAAGGAGGCCGAATCCATGATTTCATCGCTCAAGTGAAATTAGTCATTCTCTTATAAGGATAAAGGGGAAAAATATGTTTTTCGAAAATAAGAGACCGAGCCATAGAAGGCTGCCTACGTATCTCACGAAGGAGAAATCAGGTCTCACGTAGTTCGACTAGGTTGAATCTTTTCCAAATCGAAATGAAAAGTTCACCTCTTATCAGATGAGAGAGTAAAATTTTAGAATTTTGATAGTGAAGTTTGAATATTGTTGAGAAACTCAAGACTCAAAGAGTGCTTGGACGATCTTTTGATATTGACTTGATTTTTGTGCTTAGGGGATTCTAGAAATTTTCGAAAAGAAGTGGACTAGAAGTCTTCGAATCACACAAACAGTTATAAAATATAGCATGTAAACAGATATTGCACGTCCTAAACAGATATGTGACCCTTTTGTGCCAAGGGTAGGCCTAACGATTTGAAGGATGTATACGCAATTTAAACATTCCGTTGCCCCTTAAATTTATACAAGCCTTATGAATAAACTTAATGGGGATAAATAGTAAGAGGAAAGGGGAGTAGAAAAATCAGTCCCACGCAGGGGTACAATCCTAAGCTACGTCATCATGAAAAATCTCTTCTTTTGAATTTCTTGGTGTCTCCGAACGTCTTTGGATGAAGAAATGTCTCGTGAAGATCCTTTTTTGGACAAAACTATGTTATTAAAATAAATTACCAACCCCAAGAAATAAAGGTTCGCCAAACAGCATATACATCCTTCAAATATAAATACATGAGCATGATCGTCCATTTGGGCCGAGGACCACTTTGGACTCAAGGTGGCCTTTCTAATGGGCCCAACACGCCTTACGTGCTAGGTCGTCTTAGACCAATACTTATAAATAGGGATTTGGCTTCGCTCTATCATAGGTGTTTAAGAGTGAGTTTTGAACGCATCGGGAACCCAGGTGGACAACCTGAGCTGGAAATCATGACAACCATTGCACGCATTACGAATCAATACATTGCCACTTATTCCGAAAAGTTTAAGTATTTGGGAATCCGGCTACGGGTTCGCAAAACTATCCTCCCAAATACACAAGATATAATAGAAAATGTCATGAAATGCAAATGACAGTTAATATCGAATTTAAACAAATAAAACAAATAAGGAAATTAATATAACTAAATATTACAAATCGAATAGTTAGTCAAATAACCTAATCTAAAGGTTAGAACCAAATTGAAAATCCCCAGCGGAGTCGCCATTTCTGTTAATTTGAAAAATTACTTTTACTTTTTTGAAAATAAGATTTAATACTTAATTAATTTAAATAGAAATCAAATTCCCGAAAATTAAAGAGTCGCCACTTAATTTTAAGGAAAATTAAGAAATCTGATTTTAAAACCTAAAGGATAGAGTTTTAAAATTTCTGAGAGATGGGTAAGGGTTCAATTTCCATTTTGAGAAGAAATTAATCACTTAAAATGGACGCTAACTTGCAGTTGACCAACGATTAGCGATTTTGCCTAACTTTGGAAAAAGGGGTTGACTGAATTTTAAAAGTGCCGACTAAATTTGAAAGAAGTGACTAAATTTGCATAATGTTTGACTAAATTTGAAAGAGTTGACTAAATTTGCAAAATATTGACTAAATTTAAAAGAAATGGCTAAGTTCGCAAAATGTTGACTAAATTTGAAAGGATTGACAAAATTAAGAAAATTGACTAGGTTTGAAAAAACGACCAAGTTAAGGGTTGACTCATACCTGAACCAATTTTGCAAAATTTTGCCAAAATAATTGTAGAAATAGTTCTAATTCTAAGAAAATCATTAAAATAAAAATTAACATAAATGAAGACATGTTGAGGAAATAATTAGATTAATAACAAGCAATAATAATACAAATAAATAAGTTAATGTTAGTATCCATATAAATATAATAAATAAATAAATAAACAAATAACATAATCTAAAGAGAGTCAAGGATTGGGTTTTTGGCCCATTTTCCCCTTTCCTAATGTCCAAGA
>JAABOM020059539.1:0-48137 GCA_011800125.2 Solanum clarkiae
ATATATATATATATATATATATATATATAAACCCCATTTTATCAATTTTTAATCCAAACTTCTGTCTAGAGTTTTACTACCCAAACCAATTTTCCATGACACAATGTATACTTCATAGACTCAATAGTGATGGCATTTGCAAGGTGATTAAAGCATGTTGATAATTGAATCACAGACGAGAGTGACCATTATCTATCAATAGTATCCTAGTGCCATTTTTTAAAATACAATCAAATGGCCAATTTCAAGCACTGTTTAGGCATTTAAGGATAGTTGTTAGAAACTTCCTAACTCATGAATGTTTGGAAACGTCATTCTAAGAACTAATGCAAACACCTATCTGGAGCTCTTTATAAATTTGAGAAAACATATAAGAAACATTTATTTTGAGTGTTTTCATGTCAAAGATCAACTAAAATCAAATATTGGGCCTAAGGAGTGCCAAAAAGCTCCATCGGCATAGTGACAAGGTCACTAGAATAATGACTGAAAAAAGGAAAAGTTATCAAATAGAGGTTGCTCTCGGAAAAAAGGGATCGAAATAGCCTCAACCTTGAATTTAACAATAGAACTAAGTCTCCTTCCATGAACTGATAGTGCTCAATGTGACCGTGGTGATATAGCTTCACCATTTGCTTATACAATGTTGATCTCTCATATGCCTTCAACTGAAACTGATCGAGTTTATTGGGTTAGCTCAGCTATGAAGTAGCAACATCATTTCAATCCAAGTTTAGCTTCTTGAGCACCCACATTGCCTTGTTCTCACGCTCTTCATATAAGTTACAAGCTTTATCAAAAACATGTCAAAAATATGTTGGTAAGGCGACATACCCATAGGAATTTTGAATGCAGTCTAGTATGCCCAGAATGCATCATCAAGCTTTCCCAACCAATCTGCCTGGTTTGCACTCACTGTCTTAGAAAGAATCTACTATTCTCCGCATAGATACATTAAATTTCCCACTCTTCTGTGGATGATAAGGCATTGCAACACTATTTCTCACCCCATACTTATCTAGTAGAGCTTTTAACTACCTACTACAAAAATGAGAACTCCATTACTTATGATCTCTCGAGGAGTGCCAAACCATGAGAAGATGTTCCTCTTGGGGTATTATATGACACTCATAACCTCATTGTTAGGAAGTAAAACCACCTCCACCCATTTTTAAACATTGTCCACAACAACAAAAATGTATTTATTCCCATACAAACTGATGTGTTGCCCCATGAAGTCAATACCCTATACATGAAACAACTTAACAACAACAATAATCAAGTTAAGAGAAATTCCACCATGGACAACTTGGTGAATAGTTGGTCAGTCATAGCCATATTATAAGATCTTAATTGATGTCTGAATACCACTATGATGAAGCCAACTAATAAAGAATGACAAGCCTCAAGAATGCTCATCAACTCAACCTTAGGAATGCAACGATAAATAATCAAATTTGCACAAACATGAAACAAATATGGTTCATCCCATAAGAACTTCCTCACACGAAACATGAACTCTCAATGATGGTGGGAAGTTGAATCCGGTGGCGCTAAATCATTTGCTAAGTAATTTTCCCAATCTGCAAATCATGGTATCGAATCATATGATGCAGCAAATACTCTCTCATTAAGGAACACATCATTGACCTCCAATCTACCTTCAAACTTAGCCATAGCCTCATTCTCGAGTCTGGATAGGTGGTCAAACTTGAAAGTCATTCTCTTGAACAAGTACCCATACAATTAGCCTTGTTTTCACATCTTTCTTCACGATCAAATATCTCAATGTTGAATAATCATTATTTATAATGACTTTGGTTCCCAATCGGTATGACCTAAACTTTTCAAATGAAAAGACCACTGTGAATAGCTTTTACTCTATGACAGTATAATTTTTGTGTGGAATTAAGGGCTTTACTGGCCTAGTAGAAAGGATATTTTATCTTCTTTCTGTGCCATCCCAAACCACACCAAAGTGCTATACCACTTTCATTATACATGATATTTAAAGGTTGAGTCCAATTTGGTGCAATAATGATAGGTATCGAAATCAATCTCTGCATCAACCCATCAAATGCCTTGAGACATGTATCATCAAACATGAACTTAGCATCTTTTTGAAGTATCTTCCAGAAACAATGTCTAATAATTAAGAAGTGTTTTAGGAACACCCCAGGAAACTCCTCACATCTTTTGCAGAAATAGGTGGAGGATGCTTCTTCATAACCTCAACCTTAGCCTTATATACCTTAATACCATTGATGCAGATTTTGTGTCCTGGGATGATACCTTATTTCACCATAAAGAGATACTTCACACAATTCATAATAGGGTGATACTCTTCGTGCTGCTTTATAAAGTCATATAGAAGTTTCAGATAATCCTCGAACAAATCTCCAATAATACTAAAATTATCCATGAATAACTCAATAGTATCCTCTACCATATTTGAAAATATTAGCATCATCCATCTTTAGAAGGTGATTGGTGTATTACACAATCAAAATGTCATTGTCATGACACAAGCCTAGGGCTAGACATGACACGGTGAATGGGGAACCCGAGGGGACACCAAACAAGCCTCTTTACATATCATTACACATCTTTTGTCATGGAAGTATTAAACAACATTAATAAAGGTAGAAATGAGGGGAAAAGGGGCTAAGGGAAAGCCTTTCATAACTATGACATTAATAAATCAAGAGACTCAAGGCTCATAGCATAACAACTTAACTTGTCCAATAACACCAATACTACATAGATAAGAAAGGGGACCGAGAAAAGCAACCAGGCTCACCCTCAGAGTCAATACATACATAAAAGAAAGATATTATTAGTACATAGCATAAGAGCATACACATTAACCCCGAAATGGAGGACTCGCCAAATAGATTGAGAGCGAGATTGTACTAGCCACGTGGAGGAAGATGCTCAAGTGGGGCTATGGTTCCTATATGGTGATATCATGTAGACATAGAATATGTATTAGTACATTTGAATGTACTATGTATGTAGGATACAATGTAGTCAGAGATAAGAAACATAGTCGAAATGCATAAGCATAGGCAATGAGTAGCATATAACAATATGACATGCATGCATGATGCTTGAAGTAAATCATGCTTACATAAAACATAATATACGTGCAAGAAGAGACCATCATTATAGAATTAATAGTCTATATAGGAACAAACCCCTCAATTGATTGGTGGATCATCTCACCCTGCCACCTATGGTGGTTGAGGTACAAACACCTCAACCTATTTATCAAGATACAAACCCTTTGATTGGTTGGTGGATCGTCGCACCCTACCACCCATGGTAATTGAGGTACCAATACCTCACCTCGGTTATCAAGGTATAAACCCCTTGACATGGTTATCAACGTATAAACCCCTCGACATGGTTACCTAGACTCACAACCCCTCGAATGGGCCATGGTCAATTTCCAACACCATATAGGAGAATATCATATACATACATTCCTTTCATCATCATAAAGTCATTCATCTCATAAGACATGCATTGGACCTTCAATTTCTCAAGAAATCAAAACTGGACATTTTATCAAACATTTGACAGGTGTGTAGTGCTAGTATAAAACAATGCAATTTAGGGATGAAATCATGCAAGAAAACTCAATGTAAAATCATCAATCAATACTTTGTAACACCTTTAAGCAATATACATCAAAACCCTTCATCAACTCCCACAATAGATCTTAGACTCATAGCTCAAAACATGCTAAAATAGTCATAATTTCATGAAACCCCAAAATAATTAATAGTCTAGTGCATAATAAGTAAGACCTATAAGTAAATCAACTTGAAATCATGCGATTTAGGTAAAAAGGAAGCTTGGGCTTCATGGGTGAAAGGAACCCATGAATGAAACCCACATACTATAGCTTTGGAAAATTGCTTGATAAAGATTTGAATGGAGAGTTGAAGCTTGGATGAATTCCTTAAGATCTTGAAGAGACTTGGACACTTGAATTTGGAGAGAAATATTAGTCTAAGTGTTAGACAGAGAGTATTGGGGAATGTCTTAGATGATATGAAGGTAAAATATGACTAAGTATAGGTACTTTCACGTATGGGAAGGCTTAGGTCCAAGAACCATAGGCGTTGGACTAAAAAACAAAAACTAGACAAAAATATTGCATCTCTGTGCCCCTGGCACGTTGCGCCTGGGGCACACCTTCTCACTTGAAATCGCATTCTTGTGATTTTCAAATTTTGCTATGGTTGCCCTTAAATTGGTGCTAGACCCATTCTCCACCCAATTTTGCCCTCTAAACAAGAATGTGAAGTCGGATTTTTGATATCACATATGAATTTTGAGATTACGATTTCGAAAACTTTTGAGGTGCATTTTTGAGCACTTTTTGGGGTCGTTACAATATCTCCCCCTTGCGAACGTTCATCCCGAATGTCAAAGAAATATATATGGACTGTAAACATGATAATTTCATCCTACATAAGGATGCTACAATGTACTTAAACATCATTTCAAAAATCTCAACATAAGTGTAAAATCATGATGAACTTGTCAATTAAAACATGAATGTAAGCAATGACATGAGGTCCGAACTTAAGACTTGAGGTCATATAGAGGATTTACAATTAGTACCTTAGTCTTGAATAGAATGGAAGAGATAAGGATATCACTTTTCAAGTCCACTTTTTGTTCCCATTTAGCACTTTTGACTTGTTGAATCCTCTATAGGACCTTAATGGAAGCCACAACATTGTTCCTCAACCTCTTCACTTGTCTATCCAAAATCTTAGCCGAAACATATTCATAAGTCAAATTGTCTTTAACAACACCCCCAACATCAAGAGGCACAATAGCATTAGAGTCTCCCATACATTTCCTCAGCAGGGATACATAAAAGACTAGATGGACGAAATTCATCTCACTAGGTAATTCAAACTCGTAAGCTACCTTGCCAATACTCCTTATTACCCTATAAGGACCCACATATATTGGGCTCAACTTGCCCTTCCTACCAAGAAAAACACACCCTTCATGGGTGACAACTTCAAATCGACCCAATCACCAACTTTGAACTGAAGATCCCGTCTCCTCACATCGTCATAGGACTTTTTGTGTCTTTGTGTTGTCTTCGACCTTTCTCTAAAAACCCTAACTTTATCAAGAGCTTCTATACCAAGATCTGATTCCAACACAACCACTTATCAAACCTCAAACCAACCAATCGGTGACTCAATGTGAAACGACCCAAAAAATTCCCGAAAATGTGCCTCGAAAGTTCCCAAAATGTTAATATCGATATATCTCAAAGTTCATGCCTGATATCGAAAATCGACTTCGTATTCTTTTACAAGGTGCCAAATTAAGTGGGTTATGGGTCTAACCCCGATTTTAGAGCAAAAAATTACAATTTCAATTTCCCAAAAATGAAATTCTAATGAAGTTTCCCTTACCCTAGTGCAACGCACCAAGGGTATGCCTCAGTGTAATTTTTGTGTAGTTTTGAACTTCGGCCCAAGGCTTTTAGTGCTTGGGACTACGTGTCCCTATGTGTGAAAATACCTATACTTAGTCTCATATTTCACTCAAAATTTCACGTCCCAAAACTTATCCTGATCTTAAGGTTCTCATTCGAGCTTTAAGACTCCATCTCCAATCTTCTTCAAGAATTCTCCAATGCTAAGGTATGTGGGTATCATTCATGGGTACCTTTCACCATTATACCCAAGATTCCTTTTTAGTATGATTACATGATTTCAAGTTGATTTAATTATGAGTCTTACTTATTATAAATTAAACTACGAACTATGTTGGGGTTTCATTAAATTGTGACTGTTTCACCATATTCTGAGCTATGAATCTATGACCCATTGTGAAAATTTATGAAGGATTTTGATATATATTGCTTGAGGGGTTAATACCTTAATTACCATAAGTGGTAGGGTGCGACGATCAACCAACGAACTAAAGAGGTTTGTACCTTGTTAAACTATGGGTGCTATAATGACTATCTCTTCTTACACACGTATTATGTTCTATAATGTTATATGCTCATCTATTGCCTATCTATGCATTTTGACTAAATTGTCTGTCTATTGTTGTATTGCATCCTACATAATTGGTACACTCAAATGTACTAATGCATACTCTATATGTACATGATGTTACCATGTAGAGACAGGAGCCCCACTTGATCATCCACCCCCATACATCTAGTATGACTTCTCTCAAGCTAGTTGGTGAGTCCTCGATTTTGGGGACAATGTTTATGAACTTACGCAATGTATTAGAACTCTCCTTCTTTATCGTATATTTTGACTATGAGGGTGAGACCGTTTGCTTGTATTGGCCCTCGCTAAGTTATATGGTTAGAGGTATTATTGGATATGTTATGTATATGCTATGAGCTTTGATTCTCTCTTGACTCTTGATGTTTATGATATGAAAGATGTCCCTTATCCCTAGTTATCCCAATTTATTATATCTTGTTGTAATTTTATTGCTTCCGCGACCAAGGATGTGTAATGATGTGCAAAGAGGCTTGCTTGGGGTCCCTTCGGGTTCTCCATATGGTATCAGAGCACTAGGTTGTTAATGTTCCTCGGCATCCAACACACCGTGTCGATTAGAGTCTTATTCATGGTACTGTTATACACCACAACTATGAGTAAGGACTATGAAATGTTTTAGGAAATGTTTCCCTTCTTCTTACTCTATGTCGTGTTATAGAAGTTGAGGTAAGGTTTTCCCCCTAACGATTGTTCTTTGCTATGTTAGATCATGTCTAACACAAGAGGAAGAAGAGCCGCCTAAGGAGTAACTGACCCATCATGATCTCTGGGATACTCTCACTTTGCTTGAACAAGTTATGGCTAATCAATACAATCAAGGGGCACAAGCCCCTCATGCTCCTATAGCGGCAACTCAGGTGAGAGGCTTCATGAGGATGAATCCACCGAAATTCTATGAAGTCAAAGGTGGATGAGGACCCTCAAGAGTTTATTGATGAGGTCTACAAGGCATTGGCTATCATGGGTGTTAGATCGGAGGAGAAAGCAGAGTTGGAGGCCTACCAACTCAAATGGGTAGCACAAATATGGTTTAATCAATGGAAAGAAGTGAAAGGGATAAAAAATGTGGTGCTTTCGGAGGAGTTAAAGGTAGCTTTTCTTAACCGGTTCTTCCTACTTGAGCTTAGGGAAGGAAAGTTGATGGAGTTTATGAATTTGATACAAGGTTCTATGAATGTGAGGGAGTATGCCTTCAAGTTCAATCAACTCTGTAAATATGCTACCTACTTTATTGCTAACCTAAGGTCTAGAATGAACAAGTTCGTGATGGGTGTGTCTTGTTTAGTGAGTGAGGAATGCCAGTCTGCTATGTTGATTAGTGACATAGATATGTCCCATTTGATGACCTATGTCGAACAAATAGAGGAGGAAAAGTTGAGGAATAAGAGGAGTAAGAGGCCAAGAGGGCACGTTTTGAGGGTAGGTTCCAAAGTCAAAAGGGTGGTCGATTCTATCAAGGCCAAGCGTCTTCTCATGCTTCTAATAGGGGATTTGCCAATGACATCCCAAGGGCCCAAGGTGTTGGTGGTGTGGTTCCTAGTAATGAGTCTTCAAAATGTTGTATGGGTCATGAGGGCCCATGTTTGGGAGACACAAATGCATGTTATAGATATGGGGAAGTTGGTCAAAAAAGATTGATTGCCCTCATAACCACAAAAAGGGTAAGGAGGTTCATCCACAAGGTGCAAATGCAATTCCTCTAGGGAGAGGTGGTCAACAAGGTGGTGCCCAAGGCATAATAAGTTTTATGCTTTGCACGGGAGGCAAGGGATTGATGAGGTGTACAATGTTGTCACCGGTATGTTAAAAGTCTTTGATTTTGATGTGTATGGATTGATTGATCAAGGTGCCACTATTTCTTTTGTTACCCCTATTGTTGCCATAAGGTTTCATGTTGAACTCGAATTGTTGTGTGAGTCTTATGACCTATCTAATCCTATTGGTGCATCTATTGGTTTTAGAAGGGTGCATAGAAATTTTCTCATTTGCATTTTCATAACATTTTGCCTCGTGCTCTTGTCGAGTTGGATATGATTTATTTTGATTTCATTAATGGGATGGATTGGTTGCATGCATACTATGCCTCTATTTATTGTAAAACCCGTAGAATCAAATTCCAATTCCCAAATAAGCCCATTCTTAAGTAAGAGAGTCATGATGTGGTGGTCAAAGGTAGATTCATATCTTGCATTAAAGCCCGTAAATTGATCTCTAAGAGGCATCTTTACCATCTTTTGAGGGTTAGGGATAAAGAGTCTAAAGTCCTTTCAATAGAGTCGGTTCTGATGGTAAATGAGTCCCTTGATGTCTTCCCTAGTGAATTTCCTAGTATTCCTCCTGAAAGGGAAAGAGATTTTAGTATAGACCTCCTTTGCAATACTCAACCAATTTCTATTCCCCCTTTCCGTATGACCCCGGCGGAGTTAAAGGAGTAGTAGGAGCAATTGAGAGACTTGTTGGATAATGGTTTTATTAGGCCTAGCCAATCACCTTGGGGCGTACCAGTGTTGTTTGTGAAGAAAAAGGATGGGTCCTTTAGAATGTGTACTGACTTCCAACAACTTAATTATGTCACCATAAAGAATAAGTATACTCTTCAAAGAATTGATGATTTCTTTGATCAATTACAAGGGGCTAGCCACTTCTCTATGATTGATCTTCAGTCGGGTACGATCAAGTGATGGGGAGGGAGTGTGCTATTCCTAAGATGGTCTTTTGGACTAGGTGTGGGCATTATGAGTTTGTTCTGATTTCCTTTATGTTAACCAGTGCACCAACCAACTTCATGGATCTTATGAATAGGGTCTTTAGACCCTACTTTAATTGGTTTGTTGTGGTTTCGATTGATGATATTTTGACTATTTGCACAGTGAGAAGGAGCATATAGGTCATTCGAGGGTAGTACTACAAATACTGAGGGTAGAGAAGTTGTATGCCATGTATGAAGAATGTGATATCTAGTTAAAAAAAGCGGTTTCCTTTCTAGGTCATATGGTGTCGAAGGATAGTATTAAGGTGGATCCTAAAGATGGATGTGTTTAGAAATTGTCCTAGACCATTGACCCCATCATATATTAGGAGCTTCTTTGGCTTAGCGGGTTACTATCAAAGGTTTGTTAATAGGTTCTCTTCAATTTCTCCTCCTACGACCAAGTCGACTCAAAAGAATGTCAAATTTGTGTGGACCGATTAGTGTGAGACGAGTTTCCAAACATTCAAGAAGAAGCTTGTGTCCACTCTTGTATTGTCACTACCAGAAGGGGTAGAAGGATTTGGTTTATGTTGTGATACTTCTAGAGTTGGTTTGGGTTGTGTGTTGATGCAAAATGGTAAGGTAATAGCCCATGCTTCTAGGCAACTCAAAGTGCATGAAAAGAATTTATCCTACTTATGATCTTGAACTAGCCACCGTGGTATTTGCATTAAAGATTTGGTGATACTATTTATATGGGGTGCATATTGATGTGTTCACTGATCATAAGGGTCTCCAATATGTCTTTAGTCAAAAAGATGTTAACTTGAGACAAAGAAGGTGGTGAGAACTTCATAAGGACTATGATATATAAATTTACATTATCATCTTGGGAAGGCCAATGTGGTGGCGGATGCTTTGGGTAGGGTGTCCATGGGTAGCCTAGCATATGTTGATGATGGTTGCAAAAGGGTCGCGAGGGAGGTCCATAAGTTAGGTAGATTGGGAGTTAGGTTGGAAGAGGTTGATGATGGTGGTGTTGTGGTAGTTGATGGCTCTAAATCTTCATTAGTTGAGGAGGTGAAAGCTAAGCAAGATCTTGGCCCCGCTTTGTTAGAATTAAAGGCATTGGTAAAAACTTATAAGGTAGAGGTTTTCTCCGAAGGGGGAGATGGTGTCTTTAGATACCAAGGTAGATTATGTGTGCCTTGTGGTGATGGCTTGAGAGAAATGATTATTGATGAGGCTCATGGTTCTTCTTACTCTATTCACCCAGGGTCTAGTAAAATGTACAGAGATTTGAGGGATGCGTATTGGTGGGAAACATGAAGAGGGACATTTCTAAATTTGTATCCTGTTGCCATAGTTCCCAACAAGTCAAACCCAAACATCTAAGGTCGGGTTGCCTAAGCCAAGACATAGAGATTCCTACTTAGAAATGGGAGGAAATTAACATGGATTTTGTTGTTGGGTTACCCAATAATAGAAAGGGTCTTGATTCAATTAGGGTTGTGATTGATAGGAAAAAGAATCGGCTCATTTTCTACCTGTTAAGATTACATATGGGGCTAAATATTATGCTATATTGTACATTCGTGAGTTGGTACGATTGTGAAATGACCCCCAAAAGTGCCCGAAAATGTGCCTCGGAAGTACTCGAAATTGTAATTTCCACAAATCTCAAAATTCATGCATGGTATCAAAAATCTAAATTCATATTCTTGTTCAGGGGGCAAAATTTTGTGGGGAGTAGATCCAACCCCAATTCAGAGCAACCATAGAAAAATCTAAAAATTTAAAGTGTCAATTTTCAGTGTGTGGTGCGCATTTGTGGTTGAACGTGCCTCTTTGTTAATTTGGTGCTAGTTTTCAAATTCAGTTGAAGATTTTTAAGTCTTGGGTCTAAGCCTTCCCATGGGTGAAAATAGCTACACTTAACCTTATTTCACCCTCATATCATCTAAGACATTCCCAGATACTCTCTCCAACACTTAGACAATATTTCATCTCCAAATTCCAAGTCTCAAAACTCATCCAGATCCTAAGGATTTCATTCAATCTTCAAGCCTCCATCTCCAATCTTCTTCAACCATTCTCCAAAGTCAAGGTATGTGGGTTTCTTTCATGGGCTCATTTAGCCCATGATACCCAAGCTCTTTTTTTACCTAAAATTATATGATTTTAAGTTGATTTACTCATGAATCTTATTTATTAGGAATTTCATTGCACACTATGTTGGGGTTTCATGAAATTATGGTTGTTTTAGCATGTTTTGAGCTATGAATCATGATCCATTGTGAGATTAAATGAAGGGCTTTGATGTATATTTCTTGAGGGTGTTACCAAGTATCTATTGATGGTTTTACATTGAATTTTCTAGCATGATTTCTCTCTTGAATTGCATTGTTTTACACTAGCACTACACATCCACCAAATGTTTGATAAAATGTTCGTATTATGTATATTGAGTTATTGATGGTCTATTGCATGGTTTGTGAGTCAATTGGCTTATCTTGATGAAAGGAATGTATATACATGTGTGTTTAAATCATATAAAGCACCTATGCTATTGCAAGTGAAGTGTTGGGCTGTCATGTTCATTATGTTCTTCGGAATGGCTGATGAGTTATGGAGTCCTTATGATAAGGTTTATGCTTTTGTGAATTCTGAAGCCTACTTTGAAGGGGTTATGAACTATGTTATATGCCTTACCCTCTAGTACATGGCCAATTTCTACATGTAGAGGTTATGAACTACGTTGTACACCTTACCCTCATGTACGAATCAATGCTACTCACTTACTCATATCCACATGAAGGGGTTAGGAACTATCTTGTACTCCTTACACTCGTGTATGATTTAAGGTTATGCAATGTGCTCATTTGAAGGGGTTATGAACTATGTGGTATACCTCACCCTCATATACGATGTAAGGTTATGTAGTATCTTATGAACACTTGTAGGAGTCATGACCTTTGCTACCTTCTACCCTCATGTGTTATTCATTATCTCATGTACTACCCATTACCTACTAGAAGGGCTTATGACTTATGCTATATCCCTCTCCCTCTAGTACAAGGTATTTGGATGATCTAAGCATGTCACCTTATTAGGTTAAACAAGCTATATAAGTATGATTGGTTTTCAAATATGTTTTACTCCAAGCATTGGTCATGCATGCCATGTTGCTAATATACTATCTCTTCATATGATTTTCCATTTTGATTATGTTGCCTATCTCTTGTTGCATTGCATCCTATATACTTTATACATTTAAACATACTAACGCATACTCTATGCCTACTTGATATCACTATTTAGGAACCGAAGCCCCTATTGATTCTCCTCCACATGGCTGGACAGATTGTTCAAGTTATCTTTGTGTGAGTCTTCATGTCGGGGGACAATATCTATCTTTTCTCATATTTATGTTTAGATTATATCTTATATATTTGGATTATCTATTGTTACTACTATGAGGGTGAGCCCAGTTGCTTGACTTTAGCGGTGTTGTTGGACAAGATATGTGTTGATGCTATGAGCTTAGAATCTCTTACTCTACGATGTTATATTCTATGAAAGATGTCCCTTAGCCCAGGCTATCGAGCCTGACACAAGAGGAAGAAGAGCCTGTGCTCTCGAGGAACAACCGACCCATGGTGAGCTCTGGAATGCCCTCAGCTTGCTAGCTAAAGCTATGGCCCATCAAGTTAATGAAGGTTCCCAAGCCCCTCATGCTTATACCCCGAGATCTAGGGTGAGACACTTCATGAGGATGAACCCACAGGATTTCTATGGGTCAAAGGTTGATGAGGATCCATAAGAGTTTATTGATGAGATTTATAACGTATTGTCCATCTTGGGTGTTTGATCGGCAGATAAGGCAGATTTGGTGGCTTACAAACTTAAGGAGGTAGCACAAATATGATTTACTCAATAGGAGGATGGGAAGGGAAGAAATAATGTGGTTCTTTGGGAGGAGCTTAAGGCGCTTTTATTTATCGGTTCTTCGCTCTTGAGCTTAGGGAGGCCAGGTGGTGTAGTTTATGAATTTGAAGCAAGGGTCAATGAGTGTGAGGGAGTATGCCCTAAGGTTCAAGTAACTCTCTATGTATGCTCCTCACTTGGTTGTCGACCCAAGTGCTAGAAAGAAAAAGTTTGTGATGGGTGTCTCCAATTGGGTTAGTGAAGAATGCCGATTCACTATGTTGATTAATGATATGGATTTGTCCCGCCTCATGACGTATGCCAAACAACTTGAGGTGTAGAAGCTTAGGAAGAAGAGGAGTGAAGAGTCCAAGAGGTCTTAGTTCGAGGATAACTAGTTCAAACAAGGTATCTAGTTTCAAGGACAACGTCTTCTAGTGCTCCAAACAAGAGGCTTGCTATGGAAGGAATTAATAAACCAAGGTTCCAAGTTGGCGATGGTGGGATGAGTTTTCCAAAATGTCCAAAATGTGAAAAGCATCGTCATGTCAAATGCTCAAAGAATTCAAGTGCATGTTATGGGTTTGGCAGAGTAGGCCACAAGCTTATTGATTGCCTTTACATCCAGAACAATGGCATGGAGGGCTATCCTCAAGGTCAAGGTGGTCATGTGAATTAATAGGCCCAAGGTGGTTATATGAATCAAGGAGGTGCTCCAATACGTAATCAGTTCTATGCTCTTCAAAGGAGGTAACGGGTGGATGAGGTGCCCGATATTGCCACCAGTATGTTGAAGTTTCCTTTGACCTTGATGTGCATGGATGGGAGGTTTCGAGTGTCTCTATTCCCTTCATTATTCCTTTTGTTGGGAGTGGGCTTCATGTGTTTTCTGGATTGTTCTATGGACTTTTTGATGTCTATGCCATTAGTGAGTCTATTGTTGCTAGAAAGGTATTTGGAAATTGTTCTGTGGTCATATTGCATTTAGGTCTTGACTTACGGTTTTTTGGGTTAGATTTGATGGATTTTTATGTTATTCTTGGAATGGTTGGGCTACATGCATATTGTATCTCCACTGATTGTAGAACCCGTAAGGTCAAATTCCAATCCCCTATTAAACCCATCTTTGAATAGTAGTGAAGGGGCAAGTCTATTTCTTGTCTTAAGTTAAAATTTGTCTCTAAGGGTTTCCTTTATCATCTCGTAAGAGTTGGGGGTGTTGAATCTAAGTTAGCTCTATTGGGTCGATTCCGGTGGTCAATGAGTCCTTGATGTCCTTTTGATATTTTGAATTTAGGGTGGTGTCTCTTGTTTTGACTTACACACAGGTTATGGCTATAGATCTTATGAATACGGTCTTTAATCCATACCTTTTTATGTTTTGGTGGTTCTTGGTAATGATGTTTCGGGTCGTTTCTGGGAGTGAGGAAGAGCTTGTGAATCATTTGAGGGTGATGTTGTGAATTTTGAAGGAGGTGAAGTTGGGTGAAGTGAGAAGGGTGGTGTAGTGTCTTTGATAGTTCCGAATCTTCTTTGGTTGAGGAGGTCTAGTTAAGCATGGCCCTGATCCCCGTCTGGATAGAGTTGGAGGTCTTGGTGAGCAATGGTAAGGTGGAGGTTTTATCCCAAGGGGGAGATGGTGTCTTTAGATACTAAGGTAGGCTATAGGTGTTTGTGTTGATAGTTTGGTTCACTTGGAAGTCCCATCCATGAACGTGTTATCCGGATAGCAAGGAAAGAAATTTAGTTTATCGTTTGTAGTTTTTTATAGAGTGTTGAAGAAGCTTAGTAAGGTTGCATGCGAATGGGAATTTACCTATGGGTATGGGTATGGTTCGTTCGAATTTTCATGCTTATAGATTGAAGGGGATGTGTTGGTTATTCTAATGCTATAGAACTCATTGAGTTTATGGGTGGTGTGGAGAATAAGTTGGCTTAAGAGAAGGTTTCGGTGGGAATATTGGATGAATGGTTGGAAAATTTATTAATAAGGGTGTAATGTTCTTCAATGCCCTTTGGAAGAATCATCAAGTTAGTAGCTTCTCTCGTGTAGGCGAAGTGGGCATGGAAGGCAATATTTGTACCTCTTTCGTTCTATTTAAGCCTATGATAACAGGTCAAATCGTTTTATGATTCCAAGTCTTATGCTCTAGTTCCCATGTCACTTGCATACATTCCTGTTTATGTTGACAAGTTCATGATGATTCTGACACTCATGTTAAGGTTTTGAAAATGATGTTTTAAATATGCTATTGCATTCTTGTTGGGGTTGATTTGTTCAGGATTACTCTTCTCATATATGTTTCTTTAACATTTGTGGACAACTATTCCCAAGAGGGAGATATTGAAACGACCCCAAAAAGTGCCCAAAAATCTGCCTTGGGAGTGCCCGAAATCATAATGTCCATATATCTCAAAATCTGTATGTGATATCAAAAATTTATTTCCATATTATTGTTCAAAGAATAAAATTGACTGGGAAATGGGTCTAACCCCGATTTTAGAGCAACTGTAGCAAAATCGGAAACTTTAAAGTGTCAATTTGCAGCGTATTGCGCGTTTGTGGCGCAACGTGCCATTGTGTTATCTTGGTGCAAGTTTTCAAATTTGGTCCAAGACTTTTGGGTCTTGGGCCTAAGACTTCCTATGCGTGAAAATACTTATACTTATCCTTATTTCACCCTCATATCATCCAAGACGTTCCCAAATACTCTCTCAAAATCTTAGATAATATTTCATCTCCAAATTCCAAGTCTCAAAACTCATCTGGATCCTAAGGTTCTCATTCAAGCTTCAAGTCTCCATCTCCAATCTTCTTCGAGGATTCTCCAACGTCAAGGTATGTGAGTTTCTTTCATAGGCTCCTTTCACCCATTACACCCAAGATCTCTTTTAACTAAAATTGTATGATTTAAAGTTGATTTACTCATGGGTCTTATCTATTATGAATTTCACTTCATAGTATGTTGGGGTTTCATGAAATTATGGTTGTTTTAGCATGTTTTGAGTTATCAATCTAAGATCTGCTATGAGATTTGATGAAGGGATTTGATGTATATTACTTGATGGTGCTATCAAGTATCTATTGATGGTTTTACATTCAATTTTCTAGCATGATTTCACTCTTCAATTGCATGATTTTACACTAGCTATACACACCTACCAAGTATTGGGTAAAATGTCTGTATTATGTATCTTGAGTTATTGATGGTCAATTGCATGTTTTATGAGTCAAGTGGCTTATGGTGATGAAATGAATCTATATACGTGTGTATAAATCATGTAATGCACCTACTGTATTGCAAGTGAAGTGTTAGGATCTTATATTCGTTGTGTTCTTGGGAATGGTTGATGAGTTATGGAGTCCTTATGCTAGGGTTTATGCCCTTGTGAATTGTGAAGCCTACTAGAAGGAGTTATGAACTATGTTATATGTGTTACCCTCTAGTACAAGGCCAATTTCTACATGTAGGGGTTATGAACTATGATTTACAACTTACCCTCATGTATGAATCAATGCTACTCACTTACTCATATCTACATGAACTGGTTATGAACTATGTTGTTTACCCTCATATATGATTTGAGGTCATACAATGTGCTCATATGAAGGGGTTATGAACTATATGGTACACCTCACCCTAATATACGATGTAAGGTTATGTATCATCTCATGCACACATGTTGGAGTAATGTCCTATGGTACTTTCTACCCTCATGTGCTATTCATTATCTTATGTACTACCCATTTCCTACTAGAAGGGGTTATGACTCATGCTATATACCTCACCCTCTAGTACAAGGTATTTGGAAGATCTAAGCATGTCACCTTATAGGGTTAAACAAGCTATGTAAGTATGGTTATTTTTCAAATATGTTTTACTCCAAGCATGGTTCATGCATGCCATGTTGCTAATGTACTATCTCTTGCTATGATTATGCATTTACATTATGTTGCCTATCTCTTGTTGCATTATATCCTACATACTTAGTACATTCAAAAATACTAATGCATACTCTATGCCTATATGATATCACCACATAGGAACCGGAGGCCCTATTGATTCTCCTCCACGCAGCTAGATGGATTGTTCAAGTTAGCTTTTGGTGTGTCCTCATGTCCGGGGACAATTTCTATCTTCTCTCATGTTTATTTTTGGATTATATCTTGTATATTTGGATTATCTGTTGTCATTACTATGAGGGTGAGCTTGGTTGCTTGTCTTTGCCCCTGCTAAGTTCTATGTTTTGAGGTATTGTTAGAAAAGATATGTATTGATGCCATGAGCTTTGACTCTATTGACTCTATGATCTTATATGCTATGAAAGATGTCTCTTAGCCCCGGCAATGCCTATTTACAATCTTTTATTGATATTTTATTACTTCCACGACTAAGGATGTGTAATGATATGTTAAGAGTCTTGGTTGGGGTCCTTTTGGGTTCACCAAGTGTTGTCTTATGTCTAGACCCTAGGCTTGATTCGTGACAGATTGCATGGGGTGCCCTTTTTTATCATATCATATCGTAGTGCTCAATTTACTTCATATTTTTTGAGGTCCTTTCAAAGGGGTCTTGGTACAAAAAAGTTCAACTTAGTACGGTCTTCATCCTCAAACCGATGGCCAAGCCAAAAGAACTATCCAAATACTTGAGGATATGCTTAGGGCTTATGTATTGGAGCTCAAGGGTAGTTGGGATGATCATCTTCCATTGATTGAGTCTGCCTATAAAAGTAACTATCATTCTAGCATTAGTATGGCCCCTTTTGAGCCTCTCTATGTTAGACATTGTCGATCACCAGTGGGATGGTTTGAGATTGGAGAGGTAGCTTTGTTGAGATCAGATCTGGTTATGGAGGCTATTGATAAGGTTGGGATGATTAGAGAAAGGTTAAAGATGGCCCAAAGTCGCCAAAATTCCTATGCCGATATGAGCAGAAGGGATCTTGAAATCAAAGTTTATGATTTGGTCTATTTGAATGTATCACCCATGAAGGGTGTGGTTCATTTTTGTGAGAAGGGTAAGTTGAGTCCAAGATATGTGGGTCCTTATAGGGTGACGAGGATGATTGGCAAGGTAGCTTATGAGTTAGAATTGCCTAGTGAAATGGATTTGGTTCATCCGGTCCTTCATGTATCTATGTTGAGGAAATGTGTGGGAGAGCCTAATGTTATTGTGCCTCTTGATGTTGTAGGTTTTTTTCAAGATAATTTGACTTTATGAAGAGGTTCCGGTTCAGATTTTTGATAGACAAGTGAACAGGTCTAGGAACAAGGATGTGGCTTCCATTAAGGTCTTTCGGAGGAATCAACAAGTTGAAAGTGCCACATGGGATGCCGAAGTGGACATGCAAAAGTGATATACTTATCTATTCCACACTATTTAAGCCTAAGGTATGAACTCTAAGTCCCCCATCTAATTTTTAGTCTATGTTCAGCCCATGACATTTGCATACATTCATGTTTAAATTGACAAGTTCATGATGATTTTACACTTACGTTGAGATTTTTGAAATAGTGTTTAAGTGCATTGCTGCATCCTTATGTGGGTTGAAATTGTCATTTTTACGTCTCTCATATACATTTTTTTGACATTCGGGGATGAATGTTCCAAGGGTGAGATATTGAAACTACCCCAAAGTGCACGAAAATGTGCCTCGAAAGTGCCCAGAATCGTACTTTTCATATATCTCAAAATCCAAGTGTGATATCGAATATTCCACTTCATATTCTTGTTAACGGGATAAATTTAGTGCGAAATGGGTCTAACCCCGATTTTAGAGCAAACAAATGGCAATTTTAGTTTCCCAAAAATCGAAGTCCAGTGAGGTTTCAGCGCCCCTGGCGTGACGCGCCAAGGGCATGCCTCAGTGTAATTTTTTTGCAGCTTTAACTTCTGCCAAAGGCTTTTGGTTTTTGGGACTAAGTGTCCCCATACATGAAAATATTTATACTTAGCCATAGTTCACCCTCATATCATTCAATACATTCCTAATACATACTCAAACACTTAAGACTCATAATTCACTCCAAATTTCAAGTCCCAAAACTCATCCAAATCTTAAGGTTCTCATTCAAGCTTCAGGTCTCCATCTCCAATCTTCGTAATGAATTACATAAAGCTATGGTCTTGTGGGTTTAATTTATGTCTTCCTTTCACCCTTGATGCCCAAGCTTCTCTTTTACTTAAATTGCATGATTTCAAGTTGATTTACTTATGGGTCTTACTTATTATAAATTAGACTATGAACTATGTTAGGGTTTCATGAAATTGTGACTGTTTTATCATATTTTGAGCTATGAATCTATGACCCATTGTGGGACTTGATGAAGAGTTTTGATGTATATTACTTGAGGGGTTAGTTCCTCCATCACCATGGTGTAGGGTGGGATGATCCACCAACCAACCAAAGGGGTTTGTACCTTGGTAAACTATGGGTTCTATAATAATGGTCTCCTCTTACACATATATTATGTTCTATGTAAGCATGATTTACTTCAAGCATCCACCATGCATGCCATATTATTATATGCTCATCTAGTGCCTAACCATGCATTTTGACTAAGTTGCCTATCTATTGTTGCAATTCATCTTACATACTTAGTACATTCAAACATACTAAAACATACTTTATGCCTACATGTTGTCACCATGTAGGGACCAGATCCCCACTTGATCATCTACCTCCACATGGCTAGTATGACTTCTCTCAAGCTTGTTGGTGAGTCCTCCATTTCGGGGTTAATGTCTATGTTCTTATGCTATCTATTATGACTCTCTTTCTTTTATCGTATATTTTGACCATGACAGTGAGCGTGGTTGCTTGTATTGGCCCCTGCTAAGTTCTATATTTATAGGTGTTGTTGGACAGGTTATGTATAATGCTATGAGCTTTGACTCTCTCTTGACTCTTGATCTTTATGATATGAAAGATGTCCCTTAACCCCGGTTATCTCTATTTAATATCTCTTGTTGTCATTTTATTACTTTTGTGACCAAGGATGTTTAACGATGTGTTAAGAGGCTTGGTCGGAGTCCCTTTGGGTTCCCCATGCGCCATGTCACGTATAGGCCCTAGGCTTGGGTCGTGACACAATGTCTATCGTAAAGAGCCCTAAAATGATCCATACCAATGCTAGAATGATAGCTAGCTATTATTACCATCAAAATAAATCAATGGGACATGATCATCGCAACTACCCTTAAGCTCCAATGCACAAGCCCTAAGCATATCATCAACTATTTGGATAATCCTTTCGGCTTGGCCACCCATTTGATGGAGAAAGGTCATACTAAGTTTAACTCTTGTACCAAGTCTCCTTTGAAAGGATCTCCAAAAACTTGAAGTAAATTGAGCACCATAATCCGATATGACAGACAACGAAGCTCCATGCAACTTCACCAAGTCATGAATATACAACATAGCATAATCTTCAACCCCATATATGATCATAACCGGTAGAAAATGAGCCAATCTTGTCATCCTATCAACTACAACCCAAATAGAATCGAAACCCTTTCTAGTCTTTGCTTACCCAACCACAAAATCCATATTAATCTCTTCCCACTTCCAAGTAGGAATTTCTATGTCTTTTGCTAGGCCACTCGGCCTTCAGTGCTCGACTTTGACTTATTGGCAATGTCACGACCCAAGCCTAGGGCATACACATGATACGACAAATAAGGAACCCAAAAGTACCCCAGATAAGCCTCGTAACTTGTCATTACACATATTTGGTTGCAGAAGCATACAAAAACATATAGATTGAGAATAGGAACAATAACACTAAAGGAAAGCTTGCATAAATGTTATAACTAAGAGTAAAGAGTCAAACTCATATATAAATGCACAACATGTCCAATAAACACCTCTAAATAGATAGATAGTGTGGGGGCCAAGACAAAGTAAACGGGCTCATCCTCATAGTCAAATAGAAGTCTCTTAATACATAGATAAGAGGAAAACATAAACCAAAGTCCACGAAATGGAGGACTCATTAACAAGCTTGGAATAGCACCGACTAGCCACGTGGAGGAGGATGATCAACTTGGGCACCAATTCATAGATGGTGATATCATGTAGGGAAGAGTATGCGTTAGTACATTTGAATGTATTAAATATGTGGGATGCAATGCAATAAGAGACAAATTTCATAATCAACATGCATAACAATAGGCAATAGGCATGATAAAGCAATATGTCATATACGATCAATGCATAAGTAAAACATGCTTAGGTAACCCGTGCTCATATAGAATATCATATGTGAAGATGAGACCAAGATAGCTTTACAAGGTACGAACCCCTCGGTAGGTTTTGGTGATGTTGCCACCCTATCACCTAGGTAGATACGAGTATTAACCCTCATTTTAGGTTGGTGATGTTGCCACCCCATCACCTAGGTGGAGATGAGTATTAACCCTCATTCTAGGTTGATGACGATGTCACCTCATCACCCTGGTGTAGATGAGCATTAACCCTTATTCTAGGTTACCCGAGCTCTTGTCCCCCCCGGATGGTGTATGGTCTATGCAACACTTTATATAGGATTCATCATAACCTCTAATGCAATACCTCATGTAGGAATAATCATGTATATAAGCTAATTCATCATTATAACATCATTCATATTATATCTCATGCTTTGGACCTTCAATTCCCCAGGAAAACATAACCGGACATTCTATCGAATACCTTGGGAGTGTGTAATGGGGGTAAAAGAGCATGAAATTTCGAGATGAAATCATACAGGAAAATCAGTGGTAAAACCTTTAATCAACATCTCGCAACACCCCCAATACATTCATATCAAAACCCCTTATCAGATCCAACATTAGATCCAAGATTTGAAGTTTAAAACATGCTAAAACAACCATACTTTCGTGAACTAAAATCACTGCGCAGTAAATTTTTCAATATACAAGACCCACATATAAAATCAACTTTAAATCATGAATTATTAGTAAAAAGAAGGTTTGAGCACCATGGGTGGAAGGATCCAATGGTTCAACACCACATATCTTAGCTTTTGTGAAGTTCTTGAAGAAGAATCTAATGGATATTTGAAGCTTGGGTGAGATCCTTGAAGAAATCCTTGAGATTTGCCTTGAGTTTGGGACTTGAATTTAGGGTTAGAAATGAGTCAAGTGTTAGGGGAAATATTGGGGAATGTTTTGGGTGATATGAGGGTGAAATAAACCTAAGTATAGGTGAAAATACGTTTGGAAGAACTTAGGTCCAACACTTAGAAAAATTGGTGAACTAGGAAAAGATAGTGCAGAAATAACACGTCTTCACGTCGCGGAGAGGAGGCGGAGGCTCCCAGGAAATCGCACCAAGCGAAATTTCATAATTCGATTCCTTTGCTTTAAATTCGAGATTAGATCCTTCACACCCTAATTTGGACCCTCTGAACAAGAATGTGAAGTCAGATTTTTGAAATAACAAATGGATTTTCAGATATACGGAAAATAAGATTTCGTGCACTTCCGAGCACGTTTTTGGGATCTTTTTGGGGTAATTTTAGGCAACTATGACAGTCGGAAACAAATTTGTCAATATCCTCTTCATACCTCCCCACCAGTACGCCTCCCTCAAATCTCTATACATCTCAGTAGAACCGGGTGAATAAAATAGGAAGAACCATGAGCCTCATCAATAATCTTTTCTCTAAGCCATTAACACAAGGCACATACAACCTACCTTGGTATCTAAGGGCACCATCTGCCCCTTGGGAGAAAACCTCCACCTTACCATCTTTTATCAATGCGTTCAATTCTAGGCTTAGGATCTTGCTTAGCTTTCACCTCCTCAACCAATGAAGAGTTAGGGCAATCAACTACAACAACACCCACATTATCCACCTCTTCCAACCTAACTCATAATCAAGCCAACTGATGGACCTCTTTAACCATCCCTTTGCCACCATCATAAAAATGAGCTGGGTCACCCATACACACCTTAATCAAAGCATCCACCACCATATTAGCCTTATCAGCATGATAATGCACACTCAAATCATAATCCTCAAGAAGTTCTAGCCACATTCTATGTCTCAAGTTGTGATCTATTTTAGTAAAGACATATTGGAGACTTTTATGATCGGTAAACACATCAACATGCACCCCATACAAATAGTGACACCAAATCTTTAATGCATAAACCACGGCAGCTAATTCAAGATCATGAGTAGAATAATTCTGTTCATGTACTTTGAATTGTCTAAAAGCATAGGCTATCACCTTACCATTTTGTATCAACACATAACCCAAACCAACCCTTGAAAGAACCATTCTAGCGCTTCTGGTAGTGACAATATAGGAGCGGACACAAGCTTATCTTTCATTGTTTTAAAACTTTTTTCACACTCAATAGTCCACACAAATTTGGCTTTCTTTTGAGTCAACTTGGTCATAGGAGAAGCAATAAAAGAGAACTCATTCACAAACCTCTCGTAGTAACCCACTAAGCCAAAGAAGATCCTAATATCCGACGGGGTCAATGGTCTAGGCGAATTTCTAATCATATCCATATTTTTAGTATCCACCTTAATGCCATCCCCCAACACCACTTGACCTTGAAAGGCAATCTCTTTTAAACAAAATTCACATTTCTCATACTTAGAATACAACTTCTCTTCCCTCAATCTTTATAGCACTACTTTCAAATGGTCCCTAAGCTCCTCCTCACTATGTGAATAGATCAAAATATCATTTCATTGAAGACCCTATTCATAGGATCCATGAAGATAGTCGGTGTATTGGTTAATCCAAAAGGCATCACACCAAATTCATAATGCCCATACCTAGCCCGAAAGGTCATCTTAGGAATATCACACTCCCTCACCTTCACTTGATGGCACCCGGACTGAAGATCAATCTTAAAGAAGTGAGTAGGCCCTTGTAATTGGTCAAAAAATCATCAATCGTTGGAAGAGGATACTTATTCATTATGGTGACCTTATTGAGTTGTCGGTAGTCAATACACATTCTAAGGGACCCATCCTTCTTCTTTACAAACAACACCGGTGCACCCTAAGGTGAATGGCTAGGACTAATGAAACCTTTCTCCATCAAATCTTTCAATTGCTCTTTCAACTTCTTTAACTCCGGCGGGACCATACGGTAAGGGCGAACAGAAATGGGTTCAGTATCGGAAGGAGGTCTATACAAAAAACTATTTTCCTTTCAGGAGGAACACCAGGAAGTTCATTTGGAAAGATATCAAGGAATTCATTTACAATTAGAACCAACTCTATAGGAAGGACCTTGGACTCCATATCCTATACTCTCAAAAGATGATAGAGACACCCCTCACAAATCAACTTATGGGCTTTAATACATGAGATGAACCCACCCTTAACCACCACATCATGAATCTCCCACTCAAGGATGGGTTCATTTTGGAATTGGAATTTGAACCTACGGGTTCTATAACCAATAGAGGCATAGTATGCGTGCAACCAATCTATCCCATGTATTTCATCAAATCCACCATTTCCAACTCAACAAGATCACATGGAAATATATTATGTAAAATGCAAGCGAGACAATTTCTATAAACCTTTCTAGCAACAATACATGACCTAATGGGAGTAGTAGACACCTCATAAGACTCACACAACAATTCGGGTCAAGATGGAAATTTTTGGCAACAAAAGAGGTAACAAAAGAAAGAGTGGCACCCAGATCAATCACTACATCTACATAAAAATCAAAGACTTTTAACATATCGGTGACGACATCGATATCCTCCTTAACCCCTTGCCTCCCTTGGAGTGTCTAAAACCGATTGTGCCTTGGGGAACCACCTTGTTGACCACCTCTCCCCAAAGGAACCACATTTGCACCTTGTGGATGAACCTCCTTACCCTTGTTGTGGTTACGAAGACAATCAATCTTTTTGTGTCTCACTTCCCTACATCTATAACATGCATTAGTGTCCTTCAAACATGGGCCCCCATGCGCCCTACCATATCTTACACATTATTAGGAACCACAACCCCAAAACCTTAGGCCCTTGGGCAGTCATTGGCAAACCCCCTATTAGAAGCATGAGAAGACCCTTGGCCTTGTTGGAACCGGCCACCCTTTTGACATTGGAACTTTCCCTCAAAATGGGCCCTCTTGGCCTCATTACTCCTCCTCTTCCTCAACTTTTCCTCCACTATTTGTTCAGTATAGTTCATTAAATGAGAAAAATCCATGTCACTAATCAACATACCTGACCACCATTCATAAGGTCCACCATCTTGGCCTTCCTAAGCTCAAGAGGGAAGAACCGATTAAGAAAAGCCATCTTGAACTCCTCCCAAAGCACCACATTATTGATTCCCTTCTCTTCCTTCCAATGATTAAACCATATTTGTGCTACCCCTTTGAGTTGGTATGCCACAAACTTCGTTTTCTCTTCTGATCTAACACCCATAATAGCCAATAACTTGTAGACCTCATCAATAAGCTCTTGAGGGTCCTCATCTACCTTAGACCCATAGAATTTAGGTGGGTTCATCCTTATGAAGTCTCTTACTCTAGATCCCCAGGTAAGAGCATGAGGGGATTGGGCCCCATGGTTGGATTTGTTCGCTACAACTTCTGCTAGCAAAGTGAGTGCATCCCGGAGTTCACCATGAGCCAGTTGTTCCTCAGGAGTGTGGGCTCTCCTCCCTCTTATGATAGGAATGATATAGCATAGCAAATAACAATCATTGAGAGGGGGTGGAAACCTTACTTCAATTCTATAGCACTGCTTAGAACATGAAGAAGGGAAATATTTCCTAAAGCGCCTCATAGCCTCTTGCTCATAGTTGTGGTGCACAAACAACCATGAACAAGACTCTAATTGACGCGGTGTGTTGGATGCATCACCATTAACAACCTAGTGCTATGATATATAATTTTTCACGACCCAAGAATATGGACTAGACATGATACGGCGAATGGGGAACTCGAGGGGACCCCAAACAAGCCTCTTTCCATATCATTACATATCCTTGGTCGCAAAAGCATTAAACAACATTAATAAGAGTAAAAATAAAGGAAAAAGGGGATAAGGGAAAGCCTTTCATAACATAAGACATAAATAAATCAAGAAAGTCAAGTCTCATAACATAATAACATAACTTGTCCAATAACACCTCTACTACATAGATAAGAGCGGGGGCCAACACAAGCAACCGGACTGACTCTTATAATCAATACATACATTAAAGAAAGATAGTCTTAGTACATAGCATGAGATCATAGATATTTCCCCGAAATGGAGTACTCACCAATTAGCTTTAGAGAAAGATGGTACTAGCCACATGAAGGAAGATGCTCAAGTGGGGCTCCAGCTCATAAATTATGACATAATATAAGCATAGAGTATGCGTTAGTATATTTAAATATAGTAAATATGTAAGATGTAAACGCAACAAGAGATACGCAATATAGTAAAAATGCATAAGCATAGGCAATAAATCGCATATAACCATATGGCATACACGAAAGATGCTCGAAGTAAATTAGGCTTACAGAACATAATACACGTAAAAGAAGAGACCATCAGTATAGAATTTAAAGTCTATTGAGGTACCACCCACTCAATTGGTTGATGGATCATCTAATCCTACCACCTATGGTGATAGAGCTACCAACCCCTCAACCCGGTTGTCAAGGTACAAACCCCTTAATTGGCTGGTAGATCGTTGTACCCTACCATCCATGGTGATTTAGGTACCAACACCTCAACCTAGTTATCAATGCAACAATGGTGATTGAGGTACCAACCCCTCAACCCGATTATCAAGTAATAAACCCCTCGACATGGTCATTAAGGTACAAACCCCACGACATGGTTACCCGGGCTCACAATCCCCCAAGTGGGCCATGGTCAATTTCCAACATGATATAGGACAACATCATGTACATACATCCCTTTCATCATCATAAAGCCATGTATCTCATAAGACTTTGATTGGACCTTCAGTTTCTCAAGAAATCACAACCAAGCATTTTATCAAACACTTGGTGGGTGTGTAGTACTTGTGTAAACCCATGCAATTTGGGGATGAAATCATGAAAGAAAATCCAATGTAAAACCATCCATCAATACTTCGTAACACCTTCAATAAATATACATCAAAATTCTTCATCAAATCGCACAACAGATCTTAGATTCATAGCCTAAAACATGCTAAAACAGTCACAATTTCATGAAACCCCAACATAGTTCATAGACTAGTTCATAATAAATAAGACCCAGAAGTAAATTAACTTGAAATCATGCGATGTAGGTAAAAAGGAAGCTTGGGCATCATGGGTGAAAGGAACCCATGAATACAACCCATATACCTTAGCTTTGGAGAATTGCTTGATGAAGATTTTAATGGATACTTGGAGCTTGGATGAATTCCTTACAATCCGGAAGAGACTTGGATACTTGAACTTTGAGAGAAATATTAGTCTAAGTGTTTGAGAGAGTATTGGGGAATATCGTGGATGATATGAATGTGAAATATGACTAAGTATAGGTCCTTTTATGCATGGAAAGGCTTAGGCCCATGACCCAAAGGCCGTGGACCAGAGAACAAAAACTTTCCGAAAAAATAGCCTCTCCGCGCCCCTTGCGCGAGATCACTGGAAATCGCATTCTTGCGATTTTTAAAATTTTGCTACAATTACTGTTAAATCTAGGTTAGGCCCATTCCCCACACAATTTTTCCCCTTGAACAAGAATATGAAGTCAGATTTTTGATATCACGCACGAATATTTAGATATATGGACAATTACAATTCTGGAGACTTCTAAGGCACATTTTCACACTTTTTGGGGTCATTACAATCATCTTCTAGAATGTGAAGGTCCCATAAGGACATGTTAATGTGGTTTACTCTTAGTATTTTGGTGTTATGGAAAACTATCAGAGCAAAAAAAACACCTTTAGAAAAGAGTATTAGCCTTTGTCCTCCAATTGATCCAGCATTTGGTCCATGGACAACATAGGGAAGTGATCCTTAATTGCAGAAACATTGAGCTTGTGGTAGTCTATGCAAACCTTCCAACCTTTGATTGGTCTCATGGGAATCATATTATTGCTAGGATTAGGAACTACAATGATATCACTATTCTTCAGAACACAATGGACCAGACTCGCCCGTTCACTGTAATCATTTGGATATATCATACCCACCTCTAACCACATAATGATCTCCTTCTACAAAACCTCTTCCATTGGTGGGTTAAGACGTCTTTGATTCTTGATGCTCACCTTATTGTCCTTGACAAGCTGAATCTTATGCATGTAGAAGCCTTGTGCGATGCTAATAGTATCTATTGTCAATCCAGTTTCCCTTTTGAATCTTTTGAGGACTAAAACCAATGCATCTACCTATTCCTCATCTACATCTATTGTAATAATCAAAGGTAAAGTATTGTTAGGTCCTAAAAACATATACCTCAAGTGTGTTGGAAGAGCCATCAATTTCAATATTGGTGGCTCTTTAATGGATGGTCTAGTAGGTCACATCTCGTGGATTTTCAAGTCAAGCTCAACCTTGAGTTGGTGACCCTAGTGCTCATGTGATTTTAGTGCTTTAACTGTCTCATCATAGTCAAGAATGTCATAACTCTAAAAATTCATCAACACAACCTCAAGAGTTTTGGCACCTAGTCTTTTCTCTATGTGTACCTCTGGTTTCACTCTATTCAATACTTTTAATCATAGAGCCAACCTTCAAATTGTCAGGTCTCTTCATAACTGTCACATATTAAAGATGACTTCTTCGTCATTCAATCAAAGTATGAGTTGACTCAACTGCATATCCACTGACGCTCATCTAGTGGGGTAAAATGTCCTTCCCAAGGTGATTGGGATGTCAAAGTCTACTTCACAATAAAGAATCACAATATTTGAGGGGAATATAAAATTTTTGACCCAGTCGAGAACATCATATAGTATCCTTACAAGCTTCTTTACCATCTTGTTTAACCTCATCAAAAAACATTGATGTTGAAGTAGGGGCTCCTAAGTCCAAATTCATGAACATCGCAAGAAGCATAAGATTGATGCTAGCTCCTAAGTCACATAACGCCTTTGAAAAATTGGAAATTTCATTTGTACAGGGAATGGTGAATGTCTTGGCATCCTGCATTTCCATGAATGACGTTGTAGCAATGGCTCCTTAGTGGTGAAGTTCATGAGAGAGCTCTTGATTCACCATTCTCATCATCGTAATGAGGTCCTTCTTGAACTTAGTATAGCTGTGTATCTATTCCAATGCATCAATGAGAGGAAGATTTATGAGCAATTCCTTCAACATCAAGATGATGTTCTGAAAATTCCCCTCCTTATTCTTTTTCTTTGGCCTTTGAGGGAAAATTGGTGGAGCCCTTAATATGGGCTTTGACATTTTTGGTGTCTATCACGACCCAAGCGTAGGTCCTAGATGTGACTGGCGAATGGGTAACCCGAAGGAACCCGAAACATGCGTCATAGCATATCATTCTACATCTTTGGTTACAGAAGTAATGTAAAACAACATAAGAAACATAAAGTAGGGAAATAGGGACTAAGGGAGAGAGATATTTATACATAAATAGCTTGAATATCATAAGTGAGTCAAAGCTCAAGCATAAATACATAACATGTCCAACAACACCTCTACTACCTTGATAAGAGTGAGGGCCAAGACAAGCAACCAGGCTCACTTCGTAGTTAATATATACACAAAAGAAAGATACTCTAAGAACATAGCATGAGATCATAAGTAATGTCCCCAGAATGGAGGACTCACCAACAAGCTTGAGTGAAACAGTACTAGCCACGTGGGCGGAGATGATTAAGCGAGGCTCCGGTTCCGAGATGGTGATAAAATGTAGGCATAGAGTATAAATTTGTATGTTTGAATATACTAATTATTTAGGATGCAATGCTAGCAAGGGATAAGCAACATAATCAAAATGCATAATTATAAGCAAGGATAGGTATAACATCAATATTGCATGCATGATCAATGCTTAAGGTAAAACATTCTTGTAAATCATGAATAAGGAATGGGAACTCAATATACGGTACATACTCAAACCTTTTTTCCAACCTTCATGAAATGGACCAATTAGCCCCCACTCATTACAGTATAACTTTTTTGGCGAGTGTTACTAATACCCCTACCGTATGACATTGTCTTTTTGATAGGTAGTATAAGACATCCCCTACTTTATGATATAATCATTTGGGTAGGATTCGTAGATCATTATACGTTATGGCATGGCCTTTTCAATAGAATGTCCACAGCATACAATATGATCTTTTCGGTGGGAATCCTTAATCTTTCTACCTTGTGGCATGACCTTTACGATAGGATGTCCTTACCTTACGATATGATCTTTTTGGTAAGAACCCTTAGTCTTTCTTCCTTACAGCATGGCCTTTTTGGAGGGATTTCCCTATCTTACGATATAGTGTTTTCTGCAGGAACTATTAATCATTCTACCTTATAGCATGGCCTTTTTAGTAGGATATCCATGCCTTACAATATAATCTTTTCGGTAGAAATCATAGAAAAAGCTCATCAAACCATTACATTTCAAGCATCAAGAAAGGGCCTCCTCCATCTTCTCATGAATACAACAACCTGGAAACCCAACAATCTACTTGCAACTCCATAGGTACTTTTCAGGAAAACAACTCATATAAACATTTATATCATCATCATAAAGTCATACAACTCATATGAAATGCCTTAGATCTTCAACAACTCAAGAATCCATAACTGGACATTTTAGCAAACACTTGGCGGGTGTGTAGTGCTAGTGTAAAACTATACGATTGAAGAGTGAAATCACATTGGAAAATTCATTTTAAAACCATCAATCAGCACATTTCAATACCCTCAAACAATATACATCAAAACCCCTCATCAAATCTTACAATAGATATAAGATTTATAACTCAAAACAAAGTAAAAAAGTCACAATTTCATATAGCTTTAACATAGTTCATAGACAAGTTCATACTAGTAAACCCATTTGTAAAATCAACTTTAAATCATGCAAATTGAGTAAAAAGGAAGTTTGGGCACCATGGCTGAAAGGACCCAATGGTTGAAACCCACATACCTTGACTTTAGAGAATTTCTTGAAGATGACTTTAATGGAGACTTGGAGCTTGAAAGAAATCCTTTGATCCGGATAATGGTTTTGGGACTTGAATCCTGAGAGGAAAATTAAGTCTAGGTGTTTGAGTGAGTATTGGGGAATGTTTTGGATGATAAAAGGGTGAAATAAGGCTAATAATAGGTATTTTCACGCGGGAACACTTAGGCCCAAGCGTTAAAATCTTGGACCGAAGTAAATAATCAGGACAATTTAGTACTAGTGCATGTCGCGGAAGGAACGCGCACTTACAGTGTTTTTCAGCTCACTTTGAAAGTTCGAATGTTCCTACGGTTGCTCTAAAATTTGGGTTAGAGCCATTTGCCACTCAATTTTTCCCCTCGAACAAGAATATGAAGTTAGATTTTTGAAATAATTCACAGATTATTAGATATATGGAAATTACTATTCCGATCACTTCCGAGGAACATTTTCAGGCACTTTTTGGGGTCATTTCTATATCTCCCTCTTGGGAACATTCATCCCTGAATGTCAAAGAAAAATGTATGAGAAGTGTAATCATGAACAAATCAGCCCCAGCAACAATGCAACAATACATTTAAAACACCATTTTCAAAATATCAACATATGTGTCAAAAATCGTCATGAACTTGTTAACATAAACATGGATGCATGAAAATGACATAGGGGCTGAAACATAAGGTTTGGAATCATGAAAAGAACTTGACATATCATCAGAAGCCTGAATAGAATGAATGATATACATATATTATTTTTCCATACCCACATCGGCTCCCGGAGAAACACATAGACGACTCTTCAAAATGGCCTTGACGAACACTACATCCTCATCAATCAACTTCTCCACTCATCAATCCAACATCTTAACCTGGACCTCCTTCTAAGACAACTTATCCTCCACCTCACCCAAAACTTCAAAGAGTGCAATAGCACTAGCGTCACAAACACATCCCCTCAACCTAGAAGCATGACAAATAAGATAAACCATACCCCTACCATAGGCAATTCAAAAACTTATGCGACCTACCTCTACACTCTATAAGGACTCAATCCTCAACTAAATTGTCAACCTTAAAAACGGCTATCCCACTTGGTACCATAACCACCATCTCACCCTTTGGAGACAACCTCCACTCTATCATCTTTTTACCTAAAACTTCCAACCCGCAATTTCAAAACTTATGCAACCTTACTAACCTCTATCTATACTCTATAAGGACTCACAATCCTCAACTCAATTGTCCACCTTAAATACACCTATCCCACTTGGTACCATAAACACCATCTCCCCCTTAGGAGACAACTTCCACTCTATCATCTTCTCATCGAAAACATCTAACCCTAATAAGGCGAGATCAGAGTCGCCTAATCTAGACCTGTTAACCCAAGATGATTTGGAACCATCAATGATGTTGCACCACCATGGTCAACTTCCCTCAACCTAACTTCCATCCTAACCAACTAATGGACCCCACTAGTCTCCTCTTTGCCTCCATCAACAACACATTCTAAGCTACCTAGAGCACCGACCACAATATTAGTCTTACTGGGGAAAAATAAAGCACACTCATTCATAATCCTTCAAGAATTCTAACCACCTTCTTACTATGCACAATGCACACTTATCATATTTAGCAAACAAACTCTCATACTCCAAGGCATGCAACTTACCCCCAAATGATTAACAAGCTCCAAACAAATCAATACCTCATCACTAAGGACCACCACAAACATATCAAGGTAGGGTTTTAAGACCCTATTCAAGAACCCACAAACACCACTATTGCATAAGTCAACCAAATAACTCCACTAATACTAATAATGCTCACTCCTAGTCCGAAAAGACACTCAGGGATATCACCTACCCTCATCCTCACTTGGGGACAAACCCCATACCAAAGATCAATCTTAGAGAAGCGAGTAAACCATTGTAGTTGACCGAGTAGATCGACCATCCTCAACCATGACATTACAACCTTACAGGTTCGACACTCATTGGAAGCATGCCATACAAGTAGGCCAAACTATCCCAAGACCTCCAACACCTCAAACTAAGTCAAACCGAGATCACAAGACAAGACTCTACACAACCATAAAATAAGGCAACCCTTATAGGCCTCTTCTAGCCACTATAGACTTGCGTAACCATCCGGGACACACACATGGATCCTACTAGCACAAAGGAATCACATAAGAGATAGCAACTCCCAGACCTATCAAATCACCCTACTCAAAACGTCGGTCACAACATTGGCCTTAGTTAGGGTCAACTAAGTCATAGGAGATGTAATATAACATAACCTATTCACAACCTCCGTTATTAGTCCGCTAAGCCCAAGAAGCTCCTAATATCCAATGAGTTCAAAGGTATAGGCCAATATCTAATCACCTTTGTCTTACTAGGGCCCACTTTAATACTATTACCTAGCATCACAAGACTGAGGAAGACAACCTCTTAAAACTAAACTCCCACCTCTCCTATTTGGCATTCAACTTTCTTCCTTAAACTTTGAAGTACTACCCTCAAATGACTCACATGCACTACCTCATTACAGAAATGAACCATCATATCATCACTAAAACCACCATATGCCTATTAGAGTAGGGACTAAAGATCTTAATCATGAGACTTATAGGCATAACTGGTGTACTAGTCAAACCAAAAGACACTACCCTAACTTCAAAATATTAGAAAGGGACATTCAAGGCCTCATCTAGCACCACCAACAATTCTATAAACAAAACAACTTAGGTACAATACCTCCAATTCTCACAAGATCATAGATGCAACCCCTTAGAGATCAGTTGTACCTTAAGGCATGAAATGGACCTACCCCAATGCTATCACTTGACCACCACATCAAGACTCTTCCACTCAAGGATGGGTTCATTATGGAATCGGGATCTAATTCTACGAGTCCTACCATCCATGAAGACACAACATGTAAGCCACCATTCCATCCCTAGTTTGACATTAAAATCCACCACGCGAACTCCAACAAGCCACAAGGCAAGATCTAATGCAATAAAAACCCGAGTCAACACCTATGAATTTTCTAACAATAATATACACAAAAAAGAGATAAATACCAAAGGGTCACATCACAACTCTGGACACACAAGAAGCCCACTAGCAACCAAAAGAAATAATGAAAGAAATAGTGAAACTCGGGTCCATCAACATCAAAACCTTCAACTTACCTTCCTTTGTCTTCCACTTCGAAGCGCCATGATCAACTAGAAGTGCAAAGAACATTTGTTAGAGGGAAATCCCTATCTCACTTCTAAAGCGCGACATAGACCATGAAGAAGGGAAATATTTGCTAAAACATCTCATAGCCTCATACTCATGGTTGTGGTGCACAATATAACAATGAATAAGACTCTAATCAATGCAGTGTGTTGGACTCCGAGGATCTAACAAACTAGTGCTTTGGTTCCATCTTTTTCATGACCCAAGCCTAGGGTCTAGATGTGACCGGCGAATGGGGAACCTGAAGGAACCCCAAACAAACCTCATAGCATATCATTACACAACCTTGGTCGTGAAAGCAATGTAGAATAACATAAGAAACAAAAACAAGGGAAATTGGGACTAAGGGAGAGAGAGACTTATACACAAATAGCTGGAATATCATAAGTGAGTCAAAGCTCAAGCATAATACATAACATGTCCAACAACACCTCTACTACATTAACAAGAGGGGGGGCCAAGACAAGCATCCAGGCTCACCCTCATAGTTAATACATACATAAAAGAAAGATAATTTTAGAACATAGCATGATATCATAAGCAACGTCTCCGGAATAGAGGACTCAATAACAAGCTTGAGTGAAACTGTACTAGCCACGTGCATGGAGATACTCAAGCAGGGTTGCGGTTCCAACATAGTGATATCATGTAGGCATAGTGTATATGTTAGTATATTTGAATGTACTAAGTATATAGGATGTGATGCTACCGAGGGAGAGGTAACATAATTAAAGTGAACAATTATAAGCAAGGATAGGTATAACATCAATGTCGCATCCATGATCAATGCGTAAGGTAAAACATGCTTGTAAATCACGAATAAGGAATTTAAACTCAAAATAGGATACATAATCACACCTTTTTTCCAACCTTCATGAAATGGGCCAATTAGCCCCCACTCACCTTGCAGTATAACCTTTTTGGAGAGTGCTACCAATATACCTGCCATATGATATAGTCTTTTTGATAGGTAGTATAATACGTCTCCTACATTATGATATAATCTTTTGGGTAGTAGTCGTAGATTGTTCTACCTTACGGCATGGCCTTTTTGATAGAATGTTCTCACCATTCAATATGGTATTTTCAGTGCGAATCCTTAATATTTCTACCTTATGGCATTTCCTTTTTGATAGGATATCCTTGCCTTATGATATGATCTTTTCAGTAGAACCCTTAGTCTTTCTTCCTTATGGCATGGCCTTTCCGGAGGGGTGTCCCTACCTTACGATATGATCTTTTTGGTAGGAACTATTAATAATTCTTCCTTACAACATGACCTTTTTAGTAGGATATCCATGACTTATGATATAATTTTTTTGGTAGGAATCATACAAAAAGCTCATCAAACCATTACATTTAAATCATCAAGAAAGGGCCTCCTCCATCTTCTCAAGAATAAAACAACATGGAAACCCAACAATATACTTGCAACGCCATACGTACTTTTCATGAAAGCAACTCATATAAATATTTATATCATCATCATAAAGTCATACAACTCATATGTCATGCCTTAGACCCTTGACGACTCAAGAATCCATAACTGGACATTTTATCATATACTTGGCGGGTGTGTATTGCTAGTGTAAAACCATGCAATTCAAGAATGAAATAACGCAAGAAAATCCATTGTAAAACCATCAATCAACACCTTCCAACACCCTCAAACAATATACATCAAAACCCCTTATCAGATCTTAAAATAGATGTGAGATTTATAGCTCAAAACATAGTAACACAGTCACAATTTCATATAGCTTTAACATTGTTCATAGACAAGTTCCTACTAGTAAATTCATTTGTAAAATCAACTTTAAATCATGCAAATTGAGTAAAAAGGAAGCTTGGGCATATGGGTGAAAGGACCCAATGGTTGAAACCCACATACCTTAACTTTAGAGAATTTCTTGAAGAATACTTTAATGGAGACTTGGAGCTTGAAGGAATTCCTTAGATCTTGATGAGGGTTTTGGGACTTGAATCTTGAGAGGAAAATTAGTCTAAGTTTTTGAGTCAGTATTGGGTAATGTTTTGGATGATATGAGGGTTAAATAAGGCTAAGTATAGGTATTTTCACATATGGAACACTTAAGCCTAGTAATAAAAGTCTTGGACCAAAGTAAAAAATCAGGACAATTTTAACACTAGTGCGTGTCGCAGAAGGAATGTGCACTAAAATTGTTTTTCATCTCGCTTTGAAAATTCAGGTTTTTCTATGGTTTCTCTAAAATTCGAGTTAAACCCATTCCCTACTCAATTCTGCCCCATTAACAAGAATATGAAGTTGGATTTGTTAAATGACACACAGAATTTTTAGATGTATAGAAATTACTATTCGGACACTTTCGAGGCATATTTTCGGGCACTTTTTGGGGTCGTTTCAGTGTCACCCTGTCTTCACCCATAACATTGTTGGACTATTTATCTCGAGTCTTAGGTTATGATGTACTTTCTATGATGTCCTCTCTTACTTTATCATCAACTATCGGTACTGGTGGTTCGATCGTTTTCTTACTACCCTCTGTCGTCATTGCTATGCAACTTCAATCATTCTTATGATTTTGCACCATATTGCCTTGTAGTGTAGACTTCTGGCGTTGGTTCAACTTCCTTAACATCTAGCCAAATTACTGCTCCATCTACTTAATGGCCATTGCATGAGACTCAATCTTCTGATTAATCCCAGAAATATTAGTTTCCATCTATTTCAAAGTCCGATCCTTTGCATCCGCTCTCTTAAGCAACTTGCCAAACGTCTCTTTAATCCTCTAATTACTAACTCCAGAATCTTAGTTTTTTGGTGGAACATATGTTCCATTCTTGTCATTGTGATATCTATCTCTATCTGCCCATTTTCCATCTCAGTCATGGACATTATTCTATTTGCACTTAGCTCTTTAGTTGTTTCTCTCTGTATAAGCATTGTCCCTATTGCAGCTTTGACCTTGATTCCTTATACTTTGGTACCAATAATATAGATCAGATCCTTGGGCATTAGTTCGAAAGCATTCCCCCATCTGATCAATCATAAAGGAAGCATCTGCCATATAACAAAACTCATCATAAATGGGCGCTCTTGGTGGTTTTTGGCTGATTACATTAACCTTCTCTTTGTTTTGCTTCATCAACATCCCAATGATTGTACTAATATAAGCCAACTCTTGTAATACATCTTGGCTGATCTTAGCTTCTTCTGGATTTATTTTGAATAAAAAGACCTCCTTCTCGTCTCTGGTCTGTTATGCCCCATGCACAATTATTCTTTGAAAACTCTCAAAACATTGGGATACCTTAGCAAAAATGTAACCTAAGAATGATCCTCTAGTTATGTTGTGGGCCACGATTTTTTTTTTTATTCTCTAGAGCTTTATAGAAGATCTTCACTAAAGAATCATTGGGCTTCTCAGGTGTTTGTGAAAAGTTTTGATACGGTCTTTGAGCTTTAATTCATTGGTTTTGCGAAATATGTCTCCAAAAAGGCCTTCGGCATTTCTACCTAGAAGATGTAGAACTATAGGGAAGCTCCAATAACCATACTATTTCTTCACCAGATAGAGATAAATGGGAAGACACAGAACCCAATGACATCCATAGATAAGTTTTAATTTCCCATAATACTCTTGCAAACAAAGACAATATAGTGTAGATTGTTTTGTGGATCCTCTGATGGTAAGACTGAGAAAACCCTTCTATGCTGCAGCATTTGATATAACCCACTCAATATGACAAACTTGGTATCTGTTGGCAGTGGAGGTAATACGATGGCACTTGTAACATCCACCACCATTGGATCAAGTCTGTATTGAGTCCATCCATCTACTCTCGCTTGTTGAACTGGTGGTGGTTAATTGACAACCACTCCTAGTTGATGTGGTGGGTTTTGTTCATTCATGTTGAGCGCATCATTCGTAGCATTGTTGGCATTGTCTTTGACCATTCTTTTCAATGTTCTTTATATTTCAGGGTTGAATGGAGTAAAGGGATTATGTTGAATGTGTCTATTGGGCATACACTATACTTGTATGCTAAATGAATTAGAAAAAAAATAAAATAAATAAGTATTAACTCTCTAATTACTATAATAATACAAAACTAAAAGTCGTACTCTACGCAATGACACCAAAATTTGATCACGCCCAAATTACACCTTCTAATAAAGGTATAAGTGGTTATTGTTCCAAATATATAATCTAACAATGATTAGGGTCGATCCAATGAGGAATATGGTCTGGACTTAGAGTAATGAAAGCAACTTTGAGAAATTAAACAACTTATTTCTAAAAATGAAGATTTATGATGTAAAAACCAATAATTAAAACCAATTCCAAGAACAATTAGGATGCAAGTATTACGAATTTCATGATAGAAGATAACTAGGGTATTGTGCTCGTCATGATGTCCTAATGTGGTATAACCTCATAATTGTAACATTTTCTAGTGTGTACTATACAAAACTGGTAATTTATATTCACCTAAGTCCTTGGTCTACCAAATAGGAAAATTTCACCATATAACATGAACGGTCTACAGGTAGTGCATTACTAATCCTTATCTTGGTCTCAGTACAACCATTCTTTGGTCTATTTATGTAATGAACCTTTAGGTTATTTCAGTGTTTCAACTGTTAATCTATTAATCTGGGATTGTGTATGGTAAAATCAAGCCATATTTGACATGTTTTGACTGTCGAGATGGTTATTAGTTGAGTTTTTTATGATGTATTGGGAATTTTTAATTAATAGGAAGTTATAACTGCAGAAAAGTATTTTCTGGTAAAGCCCTAGCAAACGGCCTAAGAATGGGATTATGATAGTTCCATTAGTTCTTTAGTGATCGAATTAGGGTAGGACCATGGTTTGTTTGAGGTTGGAGGATACTTGTGTGGGATTACTTCAAAATTTGAAAAATCAATTCAATTAGAAGGTAAAAAGTGGTTTCCTGTAAAAACGTACCAAAACATGTTTCGAATGGAAATCTAATGGTTTGGTCAGTTCTAAATCATTGAATATGTCCTAAAATGATGTATAGTCAGATATTGGCAGCTTCTGGGTGCTTTTTGACCCCTACTGTGCTTTTAGCTAAAACTAGTCGAAAAGAATTTGTATGCTCATTTTTCCGTAGGATGCTCCATTGGAAATTTTGATTGCCTCGTTGGATCTAAAATGTCAAAGTTCATGTTATTATAATATTGGTTTGTGTAAATGTACATAATATGGACCGAAAATGCCTCGAAAATGTTTTTGATGTTGTTGGTGCAACAGCGAGAAGCCAATCCTCTGCGTTTGTGGAGGCCATGGTGCGTCCGCGCCGGCCTATCACACCAAAGGAACGCATTTAAAGAGCTTTTCCCGCATCCACATAGTCCTGGAATATCCCAAGGCATGTATTTACGGCAGGCTGCTAGTATTCACAAAGGCCTTTGTGAGGCGGCAGCTATGCCTTTTAAAGGCTGGTCACAAAGAACATTAAGAAGAATCTTTGAGAGAACACAAAATTTTATCTGCAACTTAAATTTTAGCAGTTCAAAAGTTATGCTGTAATTATTTTTACATGAAACAAAGTGGATGTATCATATTTCAGTTGTGGCACTTATTTTGAGGTAAAATCCCTATTCTTTAAGGGTAATATATCGAACATGTGAAAAAATTTACATTTTGATATCTTGATAGATTCTCAATGTTATAAAGTACATGTGGGTCTAAGCTGCTTTAGTTTCTAAGACCAATGCTATAACATGTTTTGATTCTGATGATTTTGCATTATTTTTATAAAATTGGACCGAGAAAATTTTATAAGAAATGTTTTAGCACCCCCATTTAAGAGTCAATTAACTATCTTGTGGGACCTTTTTGAGTTTAATTTCTAGCTATGGCCTTAGGGTGACGTTGGGGGTTTTTTTTTATGGGGGTTTATTCAAGATTCGAGTGGGGACCCTATTTTTCTCTATTTAGGTGCAGTTAACATAGTTTGCCCATTTCTTAAGATTTTACATGTAACACCCGACGTGTTACAATACTAGTACTATGCAAATGAAATATGATATGGTTTGGTCAAATTAGTGCCCATTTTTAAAAGTACTTGAATCTCAAATTAGAGGACGATATGTATGTCCAACGCTGAAGAGGGTCGAGTCTAAATAAGTTTTATATCAAATTTAGGAGATCACGACCTTAAACAAAGTGAGAGAATTGAGGTGCTTATAGGACTTGGAAAGCTAGCAGGTGAGTCACCAACTTGCTTAGCTTAAATTGCTAGCTAAACGGAGATGAGGACTGAAGCCGAATTTTCCTAAGTCTGATTATGAATAAAGTCCGTATTAAGGGTGTTACTTTAGCCCATGTTTTAAAATCATAAATGGACTATATTTTCATCCTAAGAAGGATACATAAGAGCCCAAAGACATCACAATTTCTTTAATAACTTAGGCCCAAATTAACTAACAGAAAGGGGAAAACTAGGCAGCCAACCCCCATTAGTTTGCAACCCAATAAAGCCCTAGTTAAAGGGGCAAAATGGTACTTTACCAACTTTGTAAAATAAGGCTTAAAAAGTAAAATAAAGTTGGCCAAAGTAATCCTTTAAAAGGGGTTACAAGCAGCAAATTTAATTCATTCTTAGACTTGGAAAATTTCAGCTCTCACAAAGCTTCTTTGTTCTTCTTTCTTGACTTTGTAAAGCAGCCAAAAGAAGCTTTTAGGGTTCTTAAGGAGGCCCTCAAACTTTATGGTAATGGTAAGTGATTATAGTTGTGTGATAAGTAAGGTTTCTTCATGAAAAACAAGAAACTATGTTGGTTAGGTATATGCTGAATAATTTGGACAACATATGTCCTAAAGATGGTTGTGAAAATTTCTTGTTATTCAAGAGGATTTTCTCTTCTTGGTTGGATGAATTATGAAGTGAGACTTGTGTTCTTAACAAGGTATAGTTTGTTAGTGATTTAACTAAGCTGATGAACCACTTTTACAGTCCACGAAAGTGAGTTCTTATAGTATACCGCAATTGTACTCTTACTACAAACTTGGGGGCTGATGGATGGAAGGCTATTGCCTCATGACCTTCATGAATGCTTTTATACTATTCTAAGATTGTTTTATGGTTGTTTCTATGTATAGATCGGTTGAGGATAGTTTGGGTAAAGTTGAAACTGGTTCTGGATTTTCAACGTCAAAATGTGGCGAAGGGACGTAACATTGTGCCGCCTATTTGTATGTTATGTAGAGTTATTATGTGTTGTACTTTGTGAGCTATTGTAAGACTGTTATGGCACTAAAACAGGATACAAATGATATGTATATGAGAATGTGTATTAGAAAATATGATAAAGGTTGGAAAGTTTGAAAGAATACGCTCGTGCTTATAATTATACGCTTGCTGCCCATATGTTGTTTTTTTTATAAGATTGGGCTTCCAAGATGTATCTATTAGCTGATAATGCTAGATTTATCACCTAATATATTGTAGATAAATATTTGGAGGAAGGGAAGGTTATCTCGAGGTAATAGCGAGGTCGTACAACGAGGTATGTAAGACTACTTGAGTTCATATTATTTGGCATGAAACATAGATCTCTCCTTGGGACATAAAGGCACTTACCAACTCCGACACAAATATTAACCCCGTCTCCACTCTTTTACATGTTCATATGCTCCTATATATAGTCACCTTCAAATCTGCATATATACGTGGATACCAAATTAAATGGGTTCTTGTTGCCAAATAAAGTTCATGAGTTGTTTCATCTCATACACATTTCATTATTTGTGTAACATACTCTTTTCATTATCATCTTGTCTTGTACGATCATCAACTTGTCACATGCTACATCTATAGTCCTACAGCTCAAATATTGTGACCACCAAAAGAATTATCTCAAAGGTAATTCAAAGGTAAAGTATACTGTTTATTAATGGGTGGTAACCCGAGGGGTGGAAGAATCACCTAGCCAAGGTCGATCCTACCAAGAGGGGTAGCCCAAGGGGTTAAAGAAAAGCCTAGCCAGGGCCAATCCTGATATAGATTTACTACTGATCAACTGGTCATTTGTATTACTTGTTGTGTATAGATTATATAGTAAAGGTAAAGTAATAAAAAGAACATAAAGTACATGATCCTATCCCATAGTACAACTAAGGGTGGTCTCTTATCCTACACCAGTGCATAATTTCACTTGAGTTGTTACTTCATATACAGTGTTTCCTGCCTTACATATTCAGTACATTATCTCGTACTGATATCCCTTGTGGGGGACCTACATTTCATGTTGCAGGTGTAGGTGTCAGTAGATCTCCACCATAGGAGTACAAGATATCCAGCTTCTGTTACCAAGCTCCAGGTTGCTTCAGAGTTTTATGTGTCTAGAGCTTATATTTTTGTGTTGTATAGTTAGCCGAGACGGGGCCTGTCCCAACACTTATCAGATACTTTTCCTTACCTAGAGGCTTTGTAGACTTTGTAAATTAAAGTGTCGTCATGTCTCTTACTTTAAACAACGTAGCCCAAGGGCCTAGCCATATGCATTTCCTTTTAGCTTGTTATCACTGTTTATTTTCTTAAAGGCATGTTAAATATATAATATGTATAGAAATCGCATGGATACAGGTTGGTTCTCCCAAGCCTTATCAGCAACGGGTGCAAGTTCGGCCTAACGGGACTTTGGGTGTTAGTATCAGAGCGGGACATCCTAGGGAATCTACAAAGCTGTGTCTATGTAAAGTCTTGTTTATCGATGTGTTGTGCACCACATTTATAAGCTGGAGGATACGTGGCATTTAGGAGTGGTTACTTTCTTTTCATTCTTTAGATCGTGCCATAGAGCTAAGTATAATAGGTGGATTGTGTCTAACCCTTAAACTGTTTTGTACAGCAAGTATGCCAGAAATCCGGAAGAACAAAGGTAAAGGGTTGGGAGTATAAGTGGTGATTGGTATACCCAGTCATGTGAGAGAACGAAATGAGACTCAAGATGAGTCCCTGTCATAGACATCTCCAACCCCTCCAGCTCCTGATGAACTCGGGAAGAAGTGAAATTCCCCCAGAACCACTTATAGGTGCTACTGTGCAGGATTTGAGAAATGCAATCCAACTATTGACCCGTAGAGTTGCTGGCCAAGGTCAAAGACAGGAAGGTCTGGTTATATGGTTATAGCTGCAGGTGGTGCAAATAGGGTAGCTGGCATGAGGATACATGATTTGCTTAATTTGGACCCTCCATCCTTCACTAAGTCAGATCCTAATGAAGTTCCCCAAGACTTTATTGATCAGATTCAGCACTTTTTAGATGTTATGCATGTGAGTGGTGCAGAAGCTGTCGAGTTAGCGACATATAGTTTGAAGGATGTGGGTATATTGTGGTATGAAGCTTGGAAGCAATCTCAGGGTATAGATGCACCCCCAACTACCTGGAAGGAGTTCAAAGAGGCATTTCTTGACTATAAATTACCATTAAAGATCCGAGAGGCCCGTGCATATCAGTTTTTGAATCTCCACCAAGGGAATATGAGCATGTGGGAGTACAACATTCAATTTAATTTCCTGGAAAGGTATGCTCCTAATGTAGTTGCTACTATGGCAGATAGAGTTCATCGATATGTGGATAGATTGGATACATATCTAGTCAGAGACTGTAACATTGCTTCCTTGAACAAAGACATAGATATAGCGAGAATGCAAGCTTTTACATAGAAATTGGAGGATCAGAGGCAAAGGAGAAGGACACAAGAGTTAGAAAAGGCGCAGTCCAAGAGGGCCAAGTCTACAGGGCAGTTTACACAACCCGAAGGTGAGCTTAGGCCTTAATTTTTTAATAGACCGCCAAGGCCATCATCCTCCTACTCTGCAGCCATTGCTCCATCACAACTTCAGGGGTCTAGGAGAAATCAGTTTGGTGTAAGAAGTGAAGGGAAAGGTGCTCAGACAGCATGATATTTGGCAGGCTTGCAAATGTCCCCTATGCAGCCTTGTAAACAGTGTTCAAGAAGTCATTCAGGTATATGTCATGTTGGGATAAACGCTTGTTATTGGTGTGGTGCGCCAGGGCATATGATGAGAGATTGCCCGAGGGGACATACAGGTGATATAGCACAATCTACTAGGTCAGTTGTTGCATCATCTTCGTCAATTCCTCCATTAGGTAGGGGTCAATAAGCACTTATGGGTCGTGGTAGAGGTGTTAGAGGGGCAGCTAGCTCTAGCATAGTCCAGAATCACATGTATGCTCTGGAGAGTCGGCAAAATTTGGAAGCTTCACCTGATGTGGTCACAAGTATATTATCCATCTTTTCACAAAATGTATATGCATTAATTGACCCTGGTTTGAAACTATCATATATTACCCCACTAGTTTCTGGGAAGCTTAAGAGAATACCCAAATTATTGAACAAACATCAGTCAGTTCGGACCTCCACTTAGTTTCACCCAAGCTTCATCCTGGTCATGGATAGATCACCCAGGTTCAGGTCCATAAGCAGTGACAATTTCCCTATGAAGACGCCCATTTAGGAGGTGCCAACCAAACCCCATCATTGATTTGAGATCTTGATAAGGTGAATACCCAGTCTATTCAATGCTAGTCAGCAGTTCGAGTCCTCTCATCTCCAACTCGTGAACTTCCGACTTTTATATTCCCAACAAACTAGACGAAGCTCGTGAGAAGGTCAAAGAAAAAGAGGAAAAAATAGAGTATTTGTCTAAAGAAATGCGTTGAGAAAGGGCAGATGTATAGAACCTTTCAACGAGATAGGTAATCAGTATTCGGAAGAAAGATAGTATGAAGCCTATTTAGTCTAACTTTCTCTTTCCTATTTTCTTGCAAATTATTTTTTATTTGCCGATTTTGATGGAGATCAAATGGCTGTTCATGTACTTTTATCCTTGGAGGCTCAGCTGCATACATCACTGCACTTCCACTTGACACCTATCGTAATGACAAAAGGCTCGTCTCGCCGAGAAACCATGAACCAGAATAGAAGAGATTGCCCCACCCATGAGTAAATATTTTATAGTAGCCTCATTAGACCATACATCTTTCTTGTTATATTCAAATAATAGGTAGGAGCATAAACTGAAACATTCTGTGGCTACAAAGATAGTTATTAAATCGTTAGAACCGCATAAAAACATTCCCCCTAGAGTAGTTGTTAATATGAATAAGAGAAACTCTGTTATAGCCATTTCTGTACATTCAATGTACTCTACAGATTGGGCTAATCAATAAAGAAATTTTATCTTCGAAACCCATTGGAAAGGGCAGTGCAAGAGAAATCATACAAAAATGATCAGATCTTGGGATGCCCCAAAAAAGATATGAGGTGCTCGGAAATGGTCAAAGTAGTTGAATAGGAGGATCACCATGACTATAGCCATTGGTAAGTCTACCAAAGAGGAAAATGATTTATTTGATATTATGGATAACTGGTTACGGAGGGACCATTTCATTTTTGTAGGCTAGTCCAGCCGTTCACATTTTTTCTTTTTCTTATCAATGAATAGATCTCTTTACTTGTATGACTTAGATGTCTCGTATTTCTCGAAAAAGTGCCTTTTTGGGCTTTGGATGGATCCAAAAATGACTTTTTTGTGCAACCTAGTGTATATTCATAGAAGTTATTAAATAGAGCTCTTTAATTTTTTACCTAGAAGATTTTAATTACTCTATTCCAAATCACACGAGTAGCCATTAGACATTATTAAGAGACATCCCCGATATATATATATTTAGTGATTCGATTAGTGCAGCTGCATACATCACTGCACTTCCACTTGACACCTATTGTAATGATAAACGGCTCGTCTCGCCGTGCGCAGAGTACTCTATTATTGAGTTAGCAACCCGAAGAAAATATCGAAAAAAGTGTGTAGATCCAATCCAAAGAAAAAGTACCCTCTCCTTCTTTTTCTATAATGTTCTATAATGTAAACAAAAAAGTCTATGTCAGTCAAATATTAGGAAATTAATTAAAAAAAAGAAAGGAGCAATAGCACCCTCTTGATAAAACAAGAAAATGGTTATTGCTCCTTACCCCCTTTATCTAATGCTGAATCGACGACCTATTCTGAGTTGAACATTTGTTTAGTCAATTTTCATTAGTATGAATTTAGGAATAATGTAGTATGAATTTAGGAATTCCATAGAATAAATAATATGGATGAGCTTGTCTATAATGATAGACAAATGAAAGACTTTCTCAAGATTCTGATTCATCCACATGAGATTTTTAAATTAAAATAGGTTGGGTGAGCTTAACCTTATCCCCCTCCAGGGGTATTTTAGTGATAGGTTCTAGGTGCTATCATAAAGCTTTGTATCGGCTAAGTTCACGACTGAAATGTCACAATATTTTTTGACACATGTAAAAGTGATGGAAAATAAAGAATATCTTTTACATACCCGCCAAGTTTATCAACTTTTTGGAAAATGATATGTCGAGTAGACCTTGTTGTTGTGAGAATTCTTAATTCAATTCATGAGTTGTAGGGAGGGATTTATGTCACCACAAACAGAGACATAAATCCCTCCCTACAACTCATGAATTGAATTAAGAATCCTCACAACATGACCACAATTTTAGGTATTCACTTAATCTTATTAGGTATAGGTGCTTTTCTTCTATAGAATCTCAAGGCTACCAAGCATGTTGCTGCCAGAAGCAGAACCCCGTATTTCTTCTAGAGAATCTCCTCAGGTATTTTAACTGAAATACACCAATCTGGAATATTAGTACCTGCTATTCAATCGAAGTGGTTAATAACTCTTTTTTTGATTGTTCCGCGATATGGTCCATTTAACAAAGGATCATGCACTTTAGGCATGTATTCTTTTTTAGTATCATCATTACACAATATGAAGTCATAACAAGGTAGCTGTACTGGAAGGTGCGGCTGGATCACCTCCTTTTCAGGGAGACCTAATACTTTTTGGGTATTTTGGTTTGACACTGCTTCACATGTAATACTCTTTGTAGTAGCGGTACTTATATATCGTATTAACAATCGAAATATGGTCGAAAGAAAAAATATCTATTTGATAGGGCTTCTTCCTATACCTATGCATTCCATTGGACCCAGAAATGATACATTGGAAGAATCCGTTGGGTCTTCTAATATCAATAGGTTGATTGTAACATTGGAATATCAATCTCATCGAGATCATCGATCTCATACTAAATCCCATCAATCGAATCACTTTTTCGAGAAATACGAGCTAGGGCAGTCAAACCAACTCTTATACGAGCTCCCGGTGGTTCATTCATCTGACCATAAACTAGGGCTCAATCCGAAGGAAATTACGCGGAAGCTTTGCAGTAGACGATGAATATGGCGAGATGTATTCGTTAAAAAATGAGATGGAAAAAAAATCTACAGCTAAATGTGTCCGAAGAAAAAGAGCAAAGCAAACGAAGCATGCCCAAAAGTAAACCAACCCCTTGGACTGCTACGAAAAACACCATCAAATTTCAAACTTCTCAATACAATTTCTTTCAAATTCATTAAAATTTCATGTACCGATTCTTGAATGCCCGTTATGGTAGATGAAAACTTCATTCTCGATTCTACAAGAATTTTTATGAAAGCCTTTCATTTGCTTCTCTTCGATGGAAATTTGATTTTCCCAGAATGTATCCTAATTTTTGTTCGGTCAATTAGCAATAATTTTTCTATGGACTTCCGAAAATCTGTTTCATGTAGCTTGGTAAGGAAATTTTGAGTCATGGGTATAGGACCCTTTACATGTAAGACCTAGAAATCCTTCCAGTAGTATCGGTCATTTACCCTACTTCCCTCCAGATTTCATCAAGTGGTCATACTAGAGACATAAACAGTCATGGATAATTAAATTATGAGATCCTTCCGAATGAGCTAAGAGAATTTTATTTATTCTCTTTCGTTTTCTTAATTGAAGAAATAATTGGAAAATAAAATAGCAAGTACAACAATGAGTAATAACCCCCAGTAGAGACTGGTATGATTCAATTCCAATAGAAGCAAGCCCTACAGCCAATCCAGCAGCAATAACGGAAGCAGCAGAAATCAGTGGATTCATGATAAATTCCTCGTACCAAAAAAAGAAATG
>JAABOM020059540.1:0-12708 GCA_011800125.2 Solanum clarkiae
AAGGATCTTTATGTTTTATGTTTTGGTATGAACGCCTAATCGGCGTAAGTCACGGCCCCGGGTTGGGGTCGTGACAAGAAGTAATTTATTCCTCATTCATATCAATCAGAAAGAGATGATAAACAGCAGCAGCAGCAGTAGTAGTAGCTTCTTTACCAAAGTCATGGAAAACTTTGAAAGTTTCTTTGACAAATACTGCACCAAATAGTGTAGTAAGCATGGAAGCTATTAAGAGCAGTATATTAAATGAAGAAATGAGATGTATATCTCAAAATATTTAACCTCTTTCTCAGAATCAAAAGTTCTGATTACTGAAAAGATGGAGAGAAGTCAAGTAAAAAGTTCAAGCTCCAGAGACAGGAGTCGAGGAAAGTCAAACACATATGCAAATATCGAGTGCCATTACTGCAAGAAGAAAGGTCACATAAAGTAATTTTATCGAAAATTCAAGAGTGACCAGCAAAATAATAGAGAAAAGAAAGGAAAGACAAACAGTGATGATGAACAAGGAAATCTTGTCGACGAGTTGAACATCAGTTGTGACAGTGAGATTGTTAGTGAATTAACTCAAGAGACAAGTTAGGTAATTGATATTGGTGCAACCATTCACGGCACACCACACAAAAACCTCTTCTCATCTTACAGACTATGGTGTTGTAAAGATGGGAAATGGAAACTTGTCAAAAGTTATTGACAAGAGAGATGTCTGTTTGGAAATGGATAACGACATGAAACTTCTTCTAAAAGATGTAAGGCACATCCTGACATGCGCCTAAAATTTAATGTATATAGGCAAGCTTGATGATGAAGGTTTCCAAAACAGTTTTGGAAATAGAAAATGGAAGCTTACCAAAGGCTCCCTGATCATTGCGAGAGGAACAAACTCTCAAAACTATATGTGATGCAAGCAAAGGTCTCTGATGAATCTATAAATGTGATGGAAAATAAAAATACAGCACGTTTATGGTATAAGAGACTTTTCCATGCTGGTGAAAAAGGGATGTCTAAATTGGTGAAAAATAAAGTTCTACCTGATTTGGATCAGGTATTATTGAAGAAATACGAAGATTGTCTAGCTGGAAAACAGACCTGAGTCTCTTTCCATAGTTCTCCACCTTCCAGAATGGAGAATATTTTAGATCTGATTTACTTTGACGTGTGTAGTCCACTATCGAAGTCACTTGGTGGAGCCAAATATTTTGTGACCTTCATCGATGACCATTCGAGGAAAACGTGGGCTTATACATTAAGTCCAAGGATCAAGTGCTAGGAGTCTTCAAATAATTTCATGCCTCAGTTGAGAGAGAACTGGGAAGAACATCAAGTGTGTCCGCATAGACAATGGCGGAGAGTACATTGGATCATTTCATGCTTATTGCAAAAGGCATGGTATTAGACATCAAAGGCGCCTCCAAAGACACCACAGTTAAATGGTTTAGCTAAGAGGATAAATCGAACCTTGATAGAAAGAATAAGGTACTTACTTTTTCATTCAAAGCTAGATAAATCTTTTTGGAGTGAAGCATTACTTACAGCAATGTATGTGCTAAACTGCTCACCGTGTGCTCCACTTCAATATGAAGTTTCAGAAAATTTGGTCAGGCAAGAATGTTTCTTACAAACGTTTACGAGTATTTGGGTGCAAAGCTTTTGTTCATGTTCCAAAGGATGAAAGGCAAAAGCTCGATGTCAAAACACGCCAATGTGTGTTTATTGGCTATGATCAAGATGAATTTGGCTATAGGTTCTATGATCCAGTGCACAAGAAGCTGATTAGGAGTCGAGATGTTGTCTTTATTGAAGATCAAACTATTAAGGATATAAATAAAGCAGACAAAGAAGGCTTTACTCCTACAGATGATTCAACAAGCTTAAGGTTGAATTCTCTAACATAAGTACCAACTCAAGTTGAAAATAAAGTTCATGATGACCATCCGCAAGATACAGATGATGGAGGTATTCCCCAAGAAGATGAACCAGAAGAAGAGGATGTTGATGGTGGTCACACTCAACCGCCAATAGCTAGAGAGTCTCCAGTACCCTTAAGAAGATCTAGTAGAAATGTGCAACCTTCTAGTAGGTACCCAGTTGATCAGTGGGTTACACTAACTAACGGGGGAGAACCGAAAAGCTTCAGCGAGGCAATGGACGATGAAAACAAGGAAAAATGGATGGAAGCCATGTAAGATGAAATGAAATCTTTGCATGAGAATAAACAGTTTGATCTCGTGAAGTTTCCTAATGGTAAAAGAGCGTTAAGAATAAATGGGTGGTCAGAATCAAACATGAAGAACACGGAGTCCATCCACGCTTTAAAGCGAGATTGGTCGTCAAAGGTTTCAGTCAAAAGAAGGGCATTAAATTTGACGAGATATTTTCACCTGTTGTGAAAATGACATCCATTCTTACTGTGCTAGGGCTAGCTACAAGTCTCAATTTGGAAATTGAGCAAATAGATGTGAAGACTGCCTTTCTTTATGGAGATCTAGAAGAAGAAATTTACATGGAACAACCAGAGGGTTTCAAAGTGAAGGAAAAAGAGGATTATGTCTGCAGATTGAAGAAAAATTTATATGGCTTGAAATAGGCACCAAGACAATGGTATAAGAAGTTTGAGTCTCTTATACGAGAGCAAGGATTCAAGAAAACTACTGCAGATCAATGTGTGTTTATCAATAAATTCTCTAAAGATGATTTTATTATCCTTCTACTCTATGTAGATGATATGCTGATCATTGGAAACAATATTTCAAGAATGAACAGTCTAAAGGTACAATTGAGTAAGTCTTTTGCGATAAAAGACTTAGGATCAGTAAAATAAATTCTTAGCATGAGAGTTACAAGAGATAGAAGAGCCAAGAAGCTTTAGGTATCTCAAGAGAAGTACATTGAAAAAGTACTTCAGAGATTTAATATGGACAAGGCTAAAGTGGTTAGTTGTCTACTTGCTAATCACTTTAAATTGAGTTCCAGTATGTGCCTTCTACTGACAATGAGAAGGAGGAAATGGTTAGAATATTATATACCTCAGCAATTGGGTGTTTGATGTATGTCATGGTGTGTACACGACCAGATATTGCTCACTCGATTGGAGTAGTAAGTTGTTTCCTTTCAAATCCTGGAAAGGAACGTTGGGCAGCTGTTAAATGGATTCTCAGGTATCTTTGGGGTACATCCAAAATATGCTTATGTTTTGGAGAGGCAGAACCTGTGTTAGTTGGATACACAAATGCAGATTTAGCTAGCGATGTTGACTCAAGAAAGTCTACATCAGGATACCTGATTACATTTGCAGGGAGAGTTATGTCTTGGCAGTTGAAATTGCAAAAGTATATTGCATTGTCTTCTTCAGAAGCAGAATTTATAGCAGCAACAGAAGCTTGCAAAGAGTTGTTATGGATGAAGGTATTTCTTAAAGAACTTGATATCAAACAAAACAAGTTTGAGATGTTCTGTGACAATCAAAGTGCCATCCATCTTTGCAAGAATGACTCCTTTCATGCAAAGTCCAAACATCTCGATGCAAGATATCGTTGGATAACTATACATTGGAGAAGAAGCTACTACAACTTCAAAAGATTCATACTGATGAAAATGGATCAGATATGATGACGAAGATTCTGCCAAGAGAGAAGTTTGAATATTGTCGATCAGCTGCAGGATTGACAAAGGCCCCCCTTTGTCGGGAGGGGGAGAATTGTTAAGTTGGGTCCCTCCAAATGGAGGGCCCACATGCAATTGTTGAAAACAAATCTGCAACTGCAAATTTGATCAATTTTGGAGGCTGCAAATTGTTTTCAATAAAAGTGGCAATTGGTTGGCCACCAACTTTGTCAAAAAAGGAAGACTCTCACCTATCAAATTACTCTTATATAAAGGAGTAATTTATTCCTCATTCATATCAATAAGAAAGAGAGGAAAAATAGAGAGCCACAGAGAGAGAAAAATATTGTGTATTTTTTTTCTTGTGTGAGGTATACTATAGACTATAATATAAAATAGTCCGTGAAGAAAAATAGAGTGTGCTTAGAAAATATTTTTTCCTAAAAGAAATAGTGAGACAAAATTAATAAGAATATTTTTGATATTTTTCTCTGAGAATCTACTATTTGTAATAGTAGAAGAAATATAATAGAAGTGTTGATTTGTGGACGTAGCCGAAAAGTTTTGGGTGAACCACGTTAAATTTTCTGGTGTCTATTTTGCTTTATTTATTCCTCCTAAATTTTATTACTCACTCCGCTACGTTGGCTCCAACACGAAGCTGCAATATATTTTTCAACTTAATGATGCTTGTTTGACATAGTTATTAGTCACTGTAAGACATTTCATACAAGTCTCAACACTTACAATCTATGCAACATTAGAGGAGCACCATATTTGGGTTGCATAGTTATTATAGATTGTGGAGCATGTGTATACGAAGGAGATAGTTCAAACGCAAAGCGTTGCAGAATCATAGCCATAGCCATCTTCGCTTCTATCATTGCAAAATTCAATCCAATGCATATTCTCGGTCCCCCGCCAAATGGGAAAAATGTCATTTGGCCCTTCGTTGCCTTTGAAATGCCTTCACTGAATCTCTCTGGCTTGAACTCTGTTGCATCTTCGCCCCATATTTCCTTGTCATGATGCAGTAAAATTGTAGGCAAAGCCAGCATCACTCCTGCTGGTAAAATTAGTTCCCCTAACTTGGTTTTAGTTGTAATCCTTCGAGCAAGCCCACCAACTGGTGAATATAGCCTCAACGACTCGTTCAAAATCATTGTCACCTATTGTTAAAATGAATTTGGCATTGAATTAGCATAGGAAATCAAAAACATAGAAACAGATGCTGATGGAGCCTGTGTTGATTGTTGAACGAGTTATGAGTTCAAATGAATCAAATATTTTCCACAAACGATATAAATATACACATACTCTATTTGATTGGGCACAGAGTTAAGCAGAAAAGAAGACTTTTAAAATCTATGATCTTAAATATTCCATGACATTTCTTTGGCTATAAAAGTGTTTCATTAAGTAATGCGAAGTTATTGTAGATTAAATTGTTTTCAAACAAAGAAAGGTGTCATCTTTTCGAGACAAACTAACAAGAAAAAGTGTCATATAAAATGAGATAAAGGAAGAGTGTGTGTGAATTCATAACATATAAATTTTAGAAGCGCAATGAGTTCAATTCTAAGAGCCTAAACTTCAAAACTCATCAAGTTTAAATCCTTAATCCGCCATTAAGTAAAAGTAACACCATGTGTTGCGGAGATATGAAAATTAAAAGGAATGCAACAAGCTAAAACTTATAACTTACAACTTTCAAGCGGTTTAATCCATCAAATTTTGGCATGCCGTCCCCAAAGACTTGCGAAACCTCTTCTCTAGCACGAGCTTGCCAGTCCGGATGCCTGCTCAACAAAATCATAGTCCATACAAGCAATACAGAGGTCGTCTCTTGTCCAGCAAAATAGAACAATTTACACTCCTCAATGACCTCTTTTATAGTCATTCCGAAATCCTTGTTACCGTGTTGTTCAATTTCTTTAAAGTTGGATTCCAACAATATGCCTAATAAGTCATCAGTACTGGCCTCCCCCGCTTTCATTCCCATCACTCTTCTATCAATAATTCCTCTAATTGTTGCTTGAACTTCTCTCTCAATCTCCTTCATCCTTCTATTTTTCTTAGTTGGCAAAAACCTACATTAGTTTAACACACCAAAACATGTATGTCATCATCAAATAATAACTATTTTAAACTTCTTTTCTTGTTATATTTGGATATAGTCATATAGATATGGGAAAGAGACAATAGGGATTTGCTCGGATGGTAAGCATACGGAGTTATATACAAGCTAAAACATAATATGGGAAAGGTGTAAGTTATATACAAGCATAAAAAGTTATTACTCTATCAATGTATATATGTTAACTTGTCCTTGCAGATGCTACATAAATATAGGAATTAGCAGCGTACAACTTTTTCTGCTGATTCTATTTAACAACAGATCAGCGATCATTATCAAAAGAATATGTTAGCCAGGGACCATTTATCAAAAAATTTCATAATACATAGCTTAGATTTAGGAAAAACAATGTCGTGTTACCTCCATCCCGGAATATATAAGGTGCGAGAAACTTCCATTACATGCTCAGCTTGTTCTCTCTGAAGCTCAAATATCTTTCGACCTTCTTCATAGTTGCTCCCAAAGGCTGTGCGAGAAATCACATCACTAGTCAATCTTTGTAGGTAAGGCCATATATCGAGTTCGCAGGATGATCCTTTCATTGAGACAGCCTCCTCCCATTGGCTCACCATTTCACTGCAGCTCAAATGAACTGGTAGAAGCATATCCTACACATTTGTAAACCTCATTAACACACAGAGTTGCTCGGATAGTAAGCACCTCTCACTTCCAATCCCACGATTGTAGGTTCGAGTGAACAAAGGAGCAAAACGGGTAGGAACTTCTAAGGGAAAAAAGCCATATCACATATTCAATAATAGTGATAATCAATACAAGTGAAGTACGTTTTGTTAATACTGCCTTGTAGATGAGGTATTCATTGAATTGTGCGACTATCTTATTTTTAAAGCTTAAATTGTAAATACTTGTATCATATTTTCACAATATTGCATCTGCAAGCATAGGTTTTTCTCATAGGCCAACCATGTGGAACTAGGTGGAATAGAACCAAAATTTTCACTTTAAGGGATTCAAAACCTAAAAAATTTAAACACACAAAGAAGCCGAAGAGATTCAACATCTACTATATATACATAAAATAAATAAACCTAACCTTATATATAGTAGTATAATATTTCAACAAATTAAAGAGGATCCGCAAGTACTCCTTGTACACTTAGCTTCGCCCCTGCGAGAAAATATCCTATGCTTTTGTGAAAGAGAGGAATGAAAAATACCTTTATCTTCTCCATGTGGAAAGCAGGATTGAGAATTTTCCTATGCTTTGCCCATTTATCCTCTTCATAGCTTACAACTCCTTGTGCCAACAACTTGGTCAGGGGAGTTGGTTTTGGCTTTTGATAGATAGCATATTTGTTAAACACATCCCTTATTATCTCAGGGTCCCTTGCAATTACCAAAGGCTTTGGCCCAATCCAAAAAAAACAGTTTTTACCTGCAAAATATTGTAAGTCCAACATTCTTTGCTCAACTTTTTCTTACTTCCTCTGTGTAGAAACGAATGACACCTAGGTAGTTAAGATTTGAAATTTATAGCTACTCATTATACTTGTTGGATTTGCAAATAAATATGTATGCATGATTGATAAATTTCCTACTGAAATATAAAGTCTAAGCAAAAGTAATCAGTTAGTCCGAAACCCTACTCAGAGGCTGTTTAGATAGATTTATTTTTAGGTGTTTTTGATTTTTAAACACTTTTAATTTTTAGAGATATTTGCAAAGACAAATGCTTTTAAGCATCTTATTTTAAGCTCAGTAAAAAAAAGGGAAAAAAGTCAAAAACAAGTATTTATTTATCTACTTTTAACTTTCGACTTTTAACTTATAAGTTACTTTAAAAAAAGTTTATCCAAACAATCCCTTGATACTATAGTTGAGCCTATGGATCATGTTGTTGTGGCCAGGTAAGCACCCTTCCATTCTTAGCTAGTGTTTGGTCATATTTTTTTTTATCAAATATTTTAAAAATTTATCTTTAAATATCTGTTTGGTCATAGAGTTGAATCAAATTCTGAAAATCTATCTCCAAGATCCAAGAATTGGTCTAGATCAATTTCTAGAAGAAATCTCGCTTTTACTTACAAAACTTCAATTTTTTTACGAATAAAACAACCTTAAATTCCAAAAATCATAGCTACAACTCAAATTTTTAAATTTCAACTTCAAAATCTATTGTCAAACGAGAGCTTAACCAAAAATCTCGAGTTGGAACTCTCAAATGAAGTCAGATACGACTTTGCAGCGTGAATTCAAACTGCTCAAATCCCATAACAGATACATGAGAAAACCATATGTAAAACAAACAAAAAAGCTTACCGTATTCTTTGATTGTTTGAACGAAATAAGGGAGAATTCTGGGTGGTAAGTCATCATCAGAGACATTCATTGGTTTGGATTCAGCATCTTTAATGCTCTTGGACAGCTCTTTGATGTCTCCAAAAAATAATTTGTAAGAGTTCCCTTTGAGACCTTGTTGTCTGAGGCACTTGTCCAGTTTCCTTGGCTCAAACCATGCCCAGTCCAACAACTTCCATGCATATATTGTAATAATTGCTAATAAAAATGAGACTAACAAGTAAGCAACAATCTCCATTATTACTTTATGTTTCCTTCCTAAGGAATTTAATGGGTTATATATAAACTGTATTTCAAGTCAAGTAATGTATATATATGAGGGGTTTTCATAGTTTTTATACATTGCTTAAAAGAATTTACCCGAAAGGCAGGCGCGGTGAAATGTGACTGGCATTTAGTTAATTAATCAATTGAATGTGACAAGAATATTCTCGATTTCCACCACAATTAATTTATCTTTTTCCTCATCCACAAGGAAGAAGGACAAAGACACCCTTCCAGAAAGGGGGCCATCTGGTAAGCACATATATGTGTTAAAACTAATCATTTATGTATATACTATAATTAAAACAAATTGAGCGTAAAAACAGAGGAATTAACATATCTTAATCACTTGGAAAATGAATATAAAAAATGACCTTTTGGATCTTTGTGTATGAAAATAAAAATATCTTATAAAAGGGAAAAAATTTAGTCATTTTATCCTGATGTAAAAGTTAATATTAGTCATTTTATCCTGAAAATATATATTCCATAACCTTGAATAAGGAAAATAATTTTTATGAATTCAGAGAACTTGATTCTTTTTCTTTTTTATCTTGTTGATTATGTAATTTTTGTTTTCAAAATTTATTTAATTTGATATTATATATTTAATTATTTAGGGTAGCTCATTTAACTTCCTTAAAATATTTTTTGCCTACATGTGTGGTGGGGGGTTTGGGGGGCTGAATGGAGTGCAAGGTGAAGGGAGTAAAAAAAAAAGACTTTCAAAATTTAAAATATCTTTTAAAAATAATATTTTTTGTGAGATGAGAGGAGTTAGATTGTGAAATACTTTTTTCAAAAAAATATGCTTTTTTTTGGGGGGTGGGGGGTGGGGTTAGGTGGTTCACGATAGGAGATGGGGTAAAAATATAAAATTTTCAAAATATAAAATATTTTTCAAGAATAAACTATTATTTTAAGAAAAAGATATTATAACTTGAGGTTGATGGAGAATTTTGATAAGTACTTTCATTGATTTTTGGAAAGAAGTAATTTTCTTTAAATCTTTTAAGAAAATAAGTTGATTTAGAAAATATTTAATCGAATCAAATATGAGAAAATTAAAAAACATTTTCTATTTTCCTTCTTACCAAACACATCCATCATAATCTTTGCAGATTTTAATGAAAAGAAAGGGAGATGAATCCAAAACACACCATTGTCTTCATCTAAGCTATGAGAAGCCCAGCTTTTTCCACAGATCATGGCAATTCACTAGTATGACAAGTACAAAATCTTGCAAAATATGAAGACTATTTTGTCATAATAAACCTTTTTTATGGATAATCCGGCCCATTGTATTTTAAAATTAACATTTGATACCCTTACACTGTATTATGAAAATCCTAAATAAATAACAGTAAAAAGAGAAGCTCCTTGTATAGGCATAGGCCTTATTGGAAGCCTTTCCACTGTGGTTTGAGAAGTTGTCTCTTGTGCACGCAAAGAGTTCAAAGTCACTGCCATTTGGAAGGCTATTGAACTCCACAGATTTTGATGGAATTGTTGGGTAGCATAGTTGGCAGAATGTCACTGGTCTTTTAACTGAATGCAGAAGCTTCCAAGTCGTCTCATCGTTCATTATATGAGCAACACTATTTCTGTGAATCCTCTCACGCGCTGATCGTTCATGACCCATAGTAACATCAATATGCCCGGGGCATTACCAATTGCTATCTTATGAGTGTCAAATGGACTAGTTGGGTTGAATTGAGAATATTAAAAGAAAAAATACTTTAAATTATTTATCCTTACTAAATTCAATTTAAGCTATTTACCCTTAATAGACCCATTACCTAGACTATTTATCTTTCTACCTACTTGCTCCTTTTTATTTCGCATGCTTACGTCATGTTGACGTCAGCATGAATACTTTTAAATATATTCTGACGGTATATATATACCATAGCGGTATCATATATAACAAGCTTAGTCATTTATGATACTCTGGTGGACCCAATTGGTATATAGAATTTTTTTTAAGAAATAAATAAAAAAATTATTAAACTCTAAATTAGTAGAAAATATATTCGTTACATACACTATCGATATATTTATACCATATAAGTATCATATAGGATTGAGCTTAATCATCTATGATACCATGTTGGTATATGTATACCCTATTAGTATATCATACAAGCAGGTAGTGATGTCAGCATGACGCCAGCGCGAAAATTTTAATATTGGGGGGGGGGGTTTCAAATTTTAATAGTATGGGGGTACAAAATGTAAAGATGTATATGAATGTAAATAGTTTGCTTCAAAGGGGTACAAACTTAGTTTTCTAATGGTAAAATGAGTTGAAATAGAAATTGAGTTGGGTCATGACCCACCCAAATTTACTTTGGGCTCAAATGAGCTAAAAACCGGATTGGGTCGTGATTCGTCCAATTTGACCTGCTCAATCTCTATAAGTTTAACGTATTATTATTATTTATTTTTTATAATCATAATTTGAATTTCAACTCAAAAAATAAAAATAAAAAAATTACAAATAAATAGATAAATCACAATTTTTCATTGATTTCCACACGACAAAGGACAACAATTAATTAAACTCCCATGCATGTCTACCGTATTGTAAGATAGTCATATTTCATTTAGAATTAACTCAATATTATAACAATATATAATCATAAACGATTGGAAATTAACTTAAAATTACTACTTATAATCTTAAGCTAACAATAAAGAGAAAAGACATTGACTAAATTAGGTAGGAAATAAACTAAGAGTAGGAATCCTAAATAGTTTAGGATTTGCTTGTCCTAGTTTGAATAAGAATATATTTCCTAGTCCTAATTTAATTTGGTTTGTTAGTGTTATAAATAGAGATGCTATTACACATTGAGATACAAGAATTTTTGTGTTAAAAATAAAGCCTTTCTACCTCTTCTGAGAAAATGAGTGAGGAAAGCAGAGTAGTTCAGCCAGGCTGTGGGAGTACTTCGAAGCCTTATCAGGAATGCAGCGAAACAGGTGTTGATGTTCATTGCCCCGCGAGTTGGAAAGAAAAAGTTGTTTGAATTGAGATTAAACATGAAAAAGTTCATACTCTTTATTCTTGCTTTAGATAGACATTTGTCATTTGGATTGACTATTTCTGTGTTGACTATTGTTCTACCTATTTCTGTTTCATTCGGCCATTTTACATACTTATGCATTCCACATGCAGATGTCCATTTGGACTGCAATGTTTAATGATGCAGAGACAGGTACTAGAGGTCATCAACAATACACTATTGAGGATCTATTGCAGTCAGCTGGTTTGGTGAGCCTTCCCCGCTTTTGGAGGATGCACATTTACATTATTATCTAGCTTGAGTCTAGTATTTATTTCTTTTTGATTGAGGTAGCTATCGCCAATCATGGTACCGTCATGATAGTTTAGACGGAGGCTTCATAGACTAGATTGTTGAGTTGTGATTGGTTTTGATTTGGATATTATTTTGGGCTAGTTTCTTTCATACTAGTCATATTTATTTGACTTGACATTTTATATATTGAGATTGTCCACCTAATATCTTTTTTAGTCTTCTGATACGTTCAATGTTGATTGAATGAATGTGATGAGGCCAAATGGTTCGTTTGGGAACTATCAATAATTTTTGAGTGCCGACCACGTCAAGGGTACCCTACCAGGCATGACATATAGAATCCCTGAGGGTCTGTTGAAGAGACAAGCAACTATCTCTCAAGAATGTAGAAGCTCGGTCCATCAGAAAAGGAATTCTAGCTCAAGTAGAATTTGGCTCACGACCTACACAAGAGTGTAGAAGCAGGAGTGAGTACCAAAATCAATGGGCACTCAGCAAGATCTGAACTCAAGTAAAGAATACTGAAGAAAATACAACTTTCACACCAATAATCCCTGATATACAAACTATACAATAAATAAACCCGGCAGTTGTCACAAGATACAAAATAGATATGCAATAAATGTCTCACTATACAACTCAAATATACACAGGTGTATCAAAGTAATCTCAGATACTCAGCAGATATGATCCAGGAGAAATCATCTCATATTCAATCTCGAATAACCGAATTAGGTCACAATCACAAGGTGGAATGATATCAAGTGAAATGAATCAATACAATATCAAGTAATCATGATGCATATCTGTCTTACGGTACACATCCGCTGATGTAGTTAGTTTGGAACCCATGGGGGACATATCTGTCTATAGGGATGAACAAAATCAAATCGAAAATCGAACCAAACCCGCAAACCAAGTCAACTCGAGAAAACATACCCGACTAGTGGTTTGATTTGACTGGATTTGGTATTTGACGAAAAAAACCGACTATATTTGGATTGGTTTGATTTTGATTCAAAAAAACCAACCCGAAGCCAAACCAACCCGACATAATATATA
>JAABOM020059541.1:0-12707 GCA_011800125.2 Solanum clarkiae
TATAACACTTCTTTTAATATTTTGTAAGACAAAAATAAATATATATAAATTATTGTACGTTACGTAACAACAGAAATGTTTAAATCTCTTTTATTGATTTTTATTTTGAAAACTTTTTCAATAAGGTCAATTGTTATAAAAATTATCAAAACTTCTCTAGAAGTATTTAAAAGTTTAAGAATCACATGATTGAATATGCCAAGTAGAATGTTATTTTTTATTTATATAATATTTTATATTGCTTTTAACTACAAAAATCAACATTATAGTGATTGTTACCTTTAGAAGATATTCAAAGTTAAGATAATAATTTTTAAAATTTAATTATTTGATAATCTTGTTAGTTTGAGCTTGATATGGTTTATAAATATCTCAAAAAATTGAAGACAATTTAACAAAGTCAATATTTAAATATGATTGATTCAAATTGAAATAAATTAGGCAAATTAAAAACTAAAAAGTATGTATAAAAGACAACTAATGAACTTATTTTTTCAGTGGCTTTAGTGTTGAGCCCTTGGATCTATGAACAAGTGAAATTCCTAAATAACAGTTTAATAAATAGATGAGTGGAGTCAGCTATGGTCCGCTCAAAATAGTAGATCTTTTAGAAGATAAGACAAATCTGTGTGGAGATTTCTGTTTTTTCGATTTTTCAATAGCTCTCTATTTATTATTTACTTTACGACTACAGTATTGGAGCTTAGACATGCATATTTCCTTGTATGAGGCTGGTGTGTTTTGTTTGCTTCTTTATATTCTGGTATATGTTAGCTGCATTAATGAGGTGAAGAGAAGTTCTATTCTGAATTTGTATTGAGCGCAATCTACAGTTAATTTTTAAGCTCCACGCCTGATATGGAAAATGTGATAAACTCCGGCCGGCTCCCACAAAATTGATTTCTATACATCAAACTCCAGATTGTCACAGGGAGTACTTGTGAGAGCATTAGGTTAGCCCGAATCCTCCTTATCAAATCTTTATTCATCTATTTGTCTAGGATTAAAGTAACAAACATTGAACCGGTTTTCAAGTTTTAACAGAATGAGCCTTGATATGTCAGACTCGTTAGCGCAACAGTTAATGGAACTTTTCCGGAGGAGCCTGCGAGAATCAAAGGCAGTGGTTGTTTTTTGTAAGTTTGGACTCGTTATAAATACCAGGAAGTGAGTAGTCATTGCTGTGCTTGAGCAACTAGAAAAAGATTTTTTAACCCGAAAGAATTCGGTTGAGATGTAGGATACCTATTCTATTCATTAGTTTGTATTTTTGCCATGACCTTTGGTGTTTATATATACCGCTTTCACATATCACAATTCTGATTGATCGAGGATGATAAAACGTGCACCTTATCTGGTAACAAACATTACATAGAAAAATTGAAATTTAATTATGAATTTATGAAAAAAAATAAATAATGCACTATAAAAGTAATTTTGATAAATTATTTATTTAGAAAGGTCTTATATATCAGGATAAATTAGAATTTTCCTTAGCGCCTTTAGAGTATTTTCTTGATTCAAATAAGAAAAAAGTAGAAGTCTATTAAATAAGAAAAATTTAGGAGTCTTTCCACAGTTAGAAGTCATTATTTTATCTTTTATTTCCATATATTTTAAAAATCAATATTTTAAATGTAATTAATAGGAATTTAAAGAAAATAGTGAAAAGACGATTTTGCCTAAAGAGCAGTCTTTTAATAAAGGGCAAAAAGTTCAAACAACATTTTTAAGGGCATTCACATTTTTAATATAGTATAGAAAGATATAGATATAGATAACTATAGATATAGATAAATAAATATATTATTAATTATTTATTAATTATCTCTTGAATTTTTTTCCCTTGTATTTATTAGGTTTTTCATAATTTCTATTAGTTTAGAAAACCGTTGTCCTAATAGATTTGTGGAAGAAATATATTGTCTTTTAGGATTGAAAAAACTTCTTCCTTATAGGTGTACGACTATTTGGGATCCATATATAGCATATTTATGTCATGAATTGAACTCAAGTGTGATGACACTTGCCTTAACTAACCTAAACAAGTCAGTCTAAGATGATGATAAAATAACTTTCTGATGAGGGCAGTGTGCTTGATTTCTTAGAGTCACGTTCTTTTTTGATGGATCAGATCTGTAAGTGGCACTTTGAGGATGAGAAGCTATATCTCATTTGAGACAAAATGACTAGAGGTGAGGCCAAGAAGCTTGTGCTTGATGTCGATGGCATTTTGAGGATTGGTGGCCGAATTTGTATATCAAAGATGGGTGACTTAATCAAATTGATACTTGAGGACGTGCGTTATGCTAGAAATTCTATTCGCCCGGGGGTAGTGAAGATGTATTATCCCTTGAGTCAGCACTATATCTAGTGTGGTATAAAGACAGATATCGCAAGTTTGTGTCCAAGTGTTTGACATGCCAGTAGGTTAAGTGTAAGCAACATAGACCCACAAGTGAGTTTCAGGAGATGCCCATTGCTACATGGAAGTGGGAGCAGACCACTATGGACCTCATGGTGGGTTTAGCCACTATCGTGGGCATTTATGACTCAATTTGGGTGATTGTGGATCATTTGATTAAGTCTGCTCATTTTATTTAGTCAAAGTTAAGTACATAGCGTAGAATTTGTCTCATGTTTACATCAGCTAGATTGTTAGGCTTTATAGAGTACCTGTTTTTATTATATCTGTCATGCCCTGGGAGGGAACCCAAGACGTGGTCGGCACCCAGAGACTATTGCTAATCCCCAAGCGAACTACTTGGCCTCATCATATTCGTCTATTCACACATTCTATAAATCAGCGGAAGATATAAGGAATAAATGGGCACATCAAATCGTCTAGCATCAAATAATAATATAATGAAAGGTTAGTAGAAAGAAACTAGCTCACAAGTTCCAATATCAACATCTGACTCTAGTCTATGAAGCCTCTATCACTACTAGGTAGTGCCAATGAAAGACCTATGGCTACCTCAATTAAAATAAAAAGATAAGAAAAACTAACTCTAAAGCATGATGAAAATAATGCAATGAATCCTCCGAAGTAGGGGAGGATCACCAATCTGCTGAATGCTTGAAGGTCCTCAACGATTCGCCTGCTGATGAACTCTATCCTGCATATCTACATCATAATATGATGCAGTCCAAAAGGAGACGTCAGTACTTGGAATGTACTGTATGCAAAATAGATGAGTGAAATCGAAACAGGTAGAATAATATAGAAACAACAATCCACATCAATATAGAAATCAATCAACATGTCAAATGTATATCTAAAGAAAGAATAAAGAGTAGACAAGTGACATATCGACTCATCAACCACATCAAACTCATCTCAACTCATCTCTTCTCAACTCGTCTCATCATCTCATCTTATCTCATCTCGACTCAGATTACTCAGTTTGGAAAGTTCTGGGAGTTTCTCTTAAACGACAACAGCCACTTATGAGCCAGAGGTTGTACAACAATCACACTGATGTTGCCACAACCCTCTCGTACTTGCTAGATATGGAATGAATATGATCCACAATGAATCTAAACTTTGCCATCCTATATTGATTTCAGGGATGTAAACTTGAGAGGGGAACATGAGATGTAATGGTTCAATCCTCTCCTACGCTGGGTCGGCATAGGTACTGAGTGCAAGTGGGACTCACTGTTACTCCTCCCAAGACTCAATGCTTATAAGACTCATCGTCGCCATCTCAAGTAGCCTCATGGAGGCACTCATCGTCTCAATTGGTCTTATGGAGACTCTTATCATCTCAATTAGTCTCATGGAGACTCTCATCATCTCAATTAACTCAAACTCAAGCGTGCTCTATTATTTTAGGGACTTTAACTCATCTGAATACACTTAATTCTCCTCTAAGAACTCAAGGACTCAGATCATCAATTAGAATAATTCGTTTAAACATAACATCAAGAACTCAATTATGAAAACTCATAGGATCATCAAGCTCAAACAACTCAGCCTCATACTCACATCAAGATTTCCATCATCATACTCACATCAAGGCTCTTGACTCTATCCCTTGGTTCATTCATGCATGCTTCAAACGTTAACATATAGGGTTTATACAATATCTCATGAAAAGTATTCAACTTAAGAAAACAAGTTTCTGATGATCATCAATACACGAAAATACATATAATAGATACAATTTTCAAGGAAATAATAAAGAAAGTATTTCAAGAAACATATATGGGGACTCATGGACTCTCAACTCATCTATGATCATCTATGGGGCACATGGGAGAACAATCCCATGCTTTCTTTTAGCCTTACATACCTGGGATAAAGCTCCTTAAATCACCAAGAATTCTCCAATCTCACATTTTTCTTTCTTCTCTCTCAAGCCCTAACTTTCAAGTATTGTAAAGAAGGACTTAGAATGGGGTTGTTGACGCTATTTACTCATCAAAACGACCTAAATGGGTCGTGGGTTAAGTTTAAAAGAGGTGAGCAAAAGTCTAGAATGCCCCTCAAAATGTTTAAAATTTTAAACTTTGGTGGAACAGGTCGGGATAATAGGTACGCGACGTGGACCGATCCCGCACCTGTGAATTTCAGAAATTTAATCTCATCGAAAAATTGAGAAAATATATAAGTGTGGGTCTGCATCGCGACCCTGTCATGTACCGATACTGTTTCTGGTCAATTTTGCAAAAAATAGTTTTCTACTCAGTTGCTCTCAAATCGGTTCGAGACTATTTTCTGACTTAATTTTCCACGCTGATCGCAAATTCGGTCTCATATTTTTCATCGAAGCTTTGGAAGATATGTTACGCATGCCTCTCTTTTCTAGGGGTATTTTGATAATCTTATCGGGTATTACATCATATCTCCCTTGGGATAATTCGTCCTCGAATAATAAGTAAGGGTAGATATGAAGGCACAAATAGAATCGAAACTCCTCTTAACTTTCAATCTTTCAATCTATCTTTCAACTCCTCATTTCGATCAACAATCTCTATTCGGACTCGAGAATAGACAATCAATTTGGTCAAGGAGTAAGGAATTTACCTTCAATTTTCTCATCCATTAGTACGAATAGATGTATATATTTTGCTTTCATCTCTTCCTCAACTTCCCATGTGGCCTCCTCAATGAATTGATTCCTCCACAAGACTGTGGCTAGGCTATCTCTTTGGTTCTCGATATGCGAATCTGACGATCAAGGATTTGGATCAGAGTTTCTTCGTAGGTCAAACTATCCTTCACTCCGATTCTCTCTACAGGGATTATCAAGTTAGGGTCTCCCAAGCATTTCTTCAACATCGAACATGAAACACCGGATGAATACCATCTAACTCGAAAGACAACTCTAATTCATAGGCAACCTTCCCAATTCTCTTCATAATCTGATAGGGTCCAATATAACGTGGACTTAATTTACCCTTCTTCCCAAATCTCATGGCACCTTTCATAGGTAACACCTTCAAATATACCCAGTCATCCACTTCGAAATCCAAATCTCTCCTCCTCACGCCGGTGTAGTATTTCTGGGGACTTTGCGTAATCTTCAAGCGCTCTCTAATGATCTTAATCTTCTCCATTGCTTAATGGACAAGGTCAGGCACAATCAGCTCCGCTTCTCCAACCTCGAACCATCCAATTGTGATCTACATCTCCTCCCATATAAAGCTTCATAGGGAGCCATTTGAATGCTTGCATAGTAACTATTGTTATATGCAAACTTAATCAACGGTAGGTGCTCATTCCAATTTCCCTTGAAATCAAGGACCTCAACATATCCTCTAACGTCTAAATTGTACGTTCCTCTTGGTCATCGGTCTGTGGATGGAAAGTTGTGCTCAAATTCACTTTCGTACCTAATCCTTTCTGAAACGATCTCCAAAATTAAGAGGTGAATTGAGATCCTCTATCCGAGATGATGGAGAAGGGGACCCCATGTAACCTCACAATCTCTTGGATGTACATCTTGGCATATTCCTCTGCAGTATTAGTTGTCTTAACTGCTAAGAAGTGAGCTGATTAGTCATCCTATCCACAATCACCCATATTGAATCATGTTGCTTTCGAGACCTTGGTAGAACAGTAATGAAGTCCATATTGATCATCTCCCACTTCCATTCCAGAATCTCAAAGTATTGAGCTAATCCACATGGCCTTTGGTGCTCAACTTTCACTTGCTGACAATTCGGGCACTTAGAAACAAATTCAGCGATATCTCGCTTCACTCCACTCCATCAATAGACTTCTCTCAAGTCGTGGTACCTTTTGGTAGAGCCAGGATGAATGGAATACCTAGAGCTATGAGCTTCAACCATGATTCGATATTGTATACCATCAACATCTGGGATGCACAATCTACTTTGGTACCTCAACACCCCATCTCCCCCTTTGGAAAAGACCATCACTTTCTGTTTGTGGATGGTCTCCTTCAATTGGAGTAGGACTGGATCTCAGTCTTGCTTTTCTTTCACCTCTGCCACCAAAGTTGAAGAAGACCCATTCTAGGCATTAACTCCTCCCTCATCATTCTCCTCAAGTTGGACTCCTAATAGAGATAACCAATGCACTTCTTTAGCTAGCTCCATCTTTTGTTCCTCCACATGGGTTGTGTTACCCATTAACAACCTGCTAAGAGTGTCAGCAACAATGTTAGCTTTACCTGGATGGTAGAGAATGCTCATGTCATAATCCTTGAGCAACTCTAACCATCTTCTCTGTCGCAAGTTTAGCTCCTTCTGACTGAAGACATACTATAAGCTCTTGTGGTCAGTGAACATATCCACATGCACTCCATACAAGTAGTGGCGCCAGATTTTGAGTGCGAACACCACCATTGCCAACTCAAGATCATGGGTTGGATAATTTCTCTCATTAATCTTAAGTTGTCTAGAAGCATAGGCTATCACCCTCCTCTCTGCATCAACACACATCCCAATACAACTCTCGAAGCATCACAATAGATCATAAAATCTTCTGTTACATCAGGCAAGGTTAGGACTGGTGCTATAGCTAGTCTAGTCTTTAATTCTTGAAAACTGTAACACCTGGTAAAATTACCAAAATACCCCTAGAACTGAGATATGTGCATAATGCATCTTCCTAGGCTCAGATGAAAAATTTGAGGTCAAAATTTCGATCAGCACGAAAAATCGAGTCTGAAAATGGTCTCGACCCGATTTAAGAGTAACTGGGTTAAAAATTTATTTTCACAAAAATTTACCAAAACAGTAAGGGTACGCGACAGGGCCACGACGTGGACCTATCGCGAACCCAAAATAGTGAGGGTACGCGACAACTTCACGACATGGGCCAACCTAAACCCACACTTATACGTTTTCTCAATTTTTCGATGGGATTAATTTCTGAAATAAACATATGCGCGACATGTCTGCGTCGTGGACCTGTCATCCCGACCGTTTCACCAAGTTTAAAATTTTTAATCTTTTGAGGGACATTCTATACTTTTCTCCACCTCTTTTAAATGTGAACCATGACCCATCGAGTTCATTTTGATGAGTAAATAGGGTCCTAAACCCTGTTCTAAGTCCTTCTTGATTATACTTGAAAGAAGGGCTTAAGAGAGAGAGACAAGGAGAACGTAAGGTTAGAGAATTCCTGAAGGGTGATTTGGAAAGCTTTGATCCTAGGTATGTAAGGCTAAACGAAAACATGAGATTATTCTCTCATGTGCCCTATAGATGGTCTTAGATAGTTGATTGAAGGTTCTTGAGTCTATATGCATGATTTTCTAGATTATATTCTTGAAAACTGTATTAAATGTACGTATTTTTCACATGTTGATGATTATCATAAACTTGTTCTTGAATTGAATACTTTCTTGAGATATTACATAAAACCCCTTTATGTTAATGGTTAAAAGCATGCATGAAAAAAGATAAGGATTGAGTCTAGAGCCTTGATTGAGAGATTGTGATTGTGATGTGAGAATGATGATGAGTTGATAGAACTTGATGACCTCTTTAGTCTCCATAAATGAACTCTAACGATTTGTCTATTTATTTGTTCCCTAATGATTGTTCTGAGCCCTGATCTAGTGATTGAGATGTTGATTAATGAGATTATTAGAGTCTCTATGAGACTAATTGAAAGATTGTGCCTCCATGAGGCTGATTGAGATGATTGGATTGAGATAGTTTCATTAGATGGATTGTTTTATGAGAATTGAGTCATGGGAGGAGTATCGAGCACCAAAAGAGTAAGAGTTAAGCCAACTTACACTCGTCAAACTATGTAGCCAAACATAGATGGGGATCCGAACCATCACATCATATTATGTTGGGGTACCCTCTGATTAGAAGTCCCTGAAATCAATAGAGGACTTATAGATTTGCTGACTCCATTTGGATTTGTCCATGTGGTTTTGATTCATTCTCTACCTGGCAAGTATAGAACGACTCTGGCAACATCAACATGATTATTGTACAATCACTGGATCATAAGTGATTTTGTCGGATAAGAGAACCAGAAAGTTCCTACCTTGAGTACTCTAAGTCGAGATGAGATGAGATGAGATGTGATGGGATGAGTTGAGTTGAGTTCCAGTTGAGATGAGTCCCTCTGAGTTGAGTTTGATTTGATCGATGAGTTGATTGGTTGATGGGTCACTTGTCTACTCTTTATTCTTGCTTTAGATAGACATTAAACATATTGATTGATTTCTTTATTAAGCTGATATTGTTTCTATATTATTCTACCTGTTTTCGATTTCACTCAACTATTTTACATACCAGTACATTCCAAGTTTACTGACGTCCCCTTTTGGACTGTATCGTATTATGATGTAGATACACAGGATACAGGTCATCAGCATGCGAATGGTTGAGGACCTTCGAGTGTTCAACAGATTGGTGAGCCTCTCCTATTTCGGAGGATTCATTTCATTATTTTTCATCATGCTTTAGAGTTTAGAACTACTTATCTTTTATTTTGATTGAGGTAGCCATGGGTCTGTTATTGGCACCGCATAATAGTGATAGAGGCTTCATAGACTAGAGTTGGATATTGATTGTTAAGATTGTGAGATAGTTCTTTCTACTAGCCTTTCAATTATGCTATTACTTTGAGACTAGATGATAGATGTGCCCATTTACATTCTGTTATCTTCCCCTGATTAGTAAAATGATTAACTGAATGAATGTGATGAGGCTAAATGGTTCGCTTGGGGACTAGAAATAGTCTCTGGGTGCCGTCCACGTCTTGGGTCCCCTTCCAGGGCGTGACAAAAACTTTTCTGACACTCATCGGACCAGTGAAACTTGAACTTTTTCCGAGTCAACTTAATCAATGGTGCGGATAAGGAAGAAAATCCCTCAACAAATTGGCGGTAGTAGCCTGCTAACCCAAGAAATTCCTTATGTCAGTTGGAGATGTTGGTCTAGGCCAATTCTTAACCGCTTCAATCTTTTGAACATCCACTTGAATACTATCACCATAGGTAATATGGCCTAGGAAAGCCACAGATTTCATTTAGAATTCACATTTTGAAAACTTTGCATACAACTCATGGTCCTTAGGGGTTTGAAAGACGACTTTGAGGTGTTTTGCATGCTCCTCTTCATCTCTTGTATACACCAAAATATCATCAATAAACACAATTATAGACATATCCAGATGCTGTCTGAACACTCTATTCATCAAATCTATAAAGGTTGCAGGTGTATTCGTCAACCCAAAGGACATGACCAAGAACTCAAAATGGCCATATCTAATCCTAAAGTTTGTCTTTGGAATGTCATATTCCCTCACTTTCAGCTAATGGTAACTAGATTGGAGGTTTATCTTTGAGAAAAAAGAAACACTCTGAAGTTGGTCAAACAAGTTATCTATCCTTAGGAGAGGATACTTGTTCTTTATGGTGACCTTGTTTAGTTGCCTATAATCAATACACTTTCTGAGAGACCCATCTTTCTTTCACACGAATAGGGCAGGAGAAGACCATGGAGAAACACTCGGCCTTATGAAACCCTTCTCTAACAAATCTTTCAACTGCTCCTTTAATTCTTTCAGTTTAGAATTCGATTGGGTATTAGGAAGAACATCAATCCCGAAATCAATCTCCCTTTCAGAAGGGACTCCAGGAAGATCCTCAGGAAACACTTCTGGAAATTCATTCACAATCATAATTGACTCGAGAGTTAGGGGCTCAACATCATCAAATTTAACCCTCACGAGGTGGTAAATACACCACTTAACAATCATCTTTCTGGCTCTAAGGTATGAGATAAACTTTCCTTTAGGTGCTACGAAATTACCCTTCCACTCTAGAACCGATTCATTTGGAAATTGGAACTTAACAATTTGCGGTCCACAATCAACGGAGGCATAACAGGCATGGAGACAATCTATGCCAAGGATCAAATCAAAATCAATCATATCTAACTCAATCAGATCAATGATAGTATCCCTATGATGGATAGTTACTACATAAGCTCTATAGATTCTCTTAGCTCGAAAGACTCATCCATGAGAGTAGAAACATAAAAAGGTTCAAGAAGACTCTCAGGGGTTCTGTCAAATCTACTGGCCACATAAGAATTTACAAAAGATAATGTGGCACTAGGATCTATCAACACATAACAGTCAATAGAAAAGACTCGAATCATACCCGTCATAGTATCTGGGGAGTTTTCCTGATCATGTTGACTACCCATGGCATACAAACTGTTTGTAGCTCATCTTGTGCCTAAAGTGGTACCTCTTTGATTCCCCTTAGTTGGCTGGGCTGGTGCAAAAGATTGAGCCCAGTCAGCTCGCTTTGGACATTCTATCTGATAATGCCCTACTTGACCATACCAGAAGCACACATTAGTCCCCTCACGACACCTACCCAGGTGTAGCTTATCATATGTACCACAAGGCCACTTTTCTCGTGAACCTTGAGCCACACTAGCTTGTGACTAAGACCCATGGGTTCCAACATTCTGAGACTTCTCATCATTGACTCTAGGTATATGTGCACCAGCAGATGATGGTGTTGGAAATCGATTTCCATTTCCTCTATTCCCAACCTCATAGATGGATGTTTTAGCTTTCTTACTTCCGAATTTCGCCTTCCCCTGCTGTCTCTCTTCATCAACTTGTTGCAGAAAGGTCATCAATCTCCCAATATCCATGTCACTCACGAGCATAGCTCCCCTCCCATTTCTCTTTGGCCATATATTCAACCCATCCACGTACATCCCTATCCTTCCCCTCATGTCAGCAACTGTATTTGGAGTATAATGGATAATTATGTAAACTTCAGCCCATACTCCTGTACTAGGAACATCTACACACAAAATTGAAGCCAGAGTATGTGAAAGCCACAAAAATATGAGAAAGGAATTCCTTTCAATTCTCCATATTGCTCTATTTGTAACAAAGCAACTTTTGTTAGAAAAAAATATTGTAACTTCAGGTTAGAGGAGAGTTTTGAAAAATATTATATTTAAGCTAATTAAATATGAAAAAATTAAAAAATATTTTCCTTCAAGCTAAACACACCCATTATCTTCTTTTTCTTTTCGTGTTTTTATTGATTGATTGAGATATTTTAGCAAGTGTATTCTTTATGTTTGGATTTGTTTTGTTTCACTGACATTATATTACTACACTTGTTATCCTGCAAAATACTTGTATTTTAGAGTGTCTACGCAAGCAATGATATTGTGCTACCAGTTCTTGTAGGTATTAAACAAGTATAGGGCGAGACATCCACAACTTCAAAATAACTTGTCTTACTAAGTTTAATGCGATGAGTTTTAAAATATACGCACACAAATTAATATCGATCTTGCAAAATTATAGAATGAAAACTTTAGATTAATACGAAAAAACTTGTGAATACAATCTCTAAATTGCTACAATTATCTTTGTTGATGTGAAGGCACAACTGAAGCTCGACAGATGGGATAATTTTTTTTTCCTCAACAACCACTGCGTGATATTCATGTCTGCATCCAAGTGTCCCAACGATTTCAAATTCCATGTAGCATATGGCGCAAATCTCTTCAGATTATTTAGGCACAACAAGATGATGAATTCTTGTTTTAAAGTAGTCGAATATGATCATCCATATTATCACCCTCATGGTGATGAAGCGAGTCAAATATTGTTCATCAGATGTCTTGGAGTCAACTTTATAATTTGTCGGATTTATCCAATCAAAATTGTCTGGTCTCAACAGCCTTTCTACCGAATTCAAAAGTCCATCCATTATTATGTTATGTTTGCGGAAATCAACTTCTGAATGATATTTATAGGGATGCACATATTTCCTACTTCATTCTATTCCTAGGTTTGTTTGGAATTGGATTTATGGATAGATATGACCCTTAGTTTCATTTATGGTGTTACTTGACCAAGGGAAATATCCTGAAACATAATTTTATGTATTTGTTTACTTGACAAGTTTAGATGGAGAACAAGAAGAAACATAAATTATTATGTTAGATTAAGAAAAAAATAACTTATTTATTTTCACCATATCATATTAAAAATGAAAAGTTCTAAAGTGAAAAGTCAGATTATCATTATTAAAATATTATAAAATATTTATTAGTTATATATTAAATTGTAATCATATCATATTATACTACTAATAATAAATAGTCAAAAGTTGAAATATGAAAATGTTCATAGAAATTTATTGGAAGAGAAGATTAATTACATAATTAGTAGGATTAATTGGGAAATTATCCTATAGTATGAAGGTGCATTATAA
>JAABOM020059542.1:0-12707 GCA_011800125.2 Solanum clarkiae
CATATATATATTATGTTTCATGCAGCTTAGTACTACTCAAGAATTTATTTATAGAGATAAGATATTAATACTAAAGAATGCATTATGCATGTACTTTATCTTAGAAAGAATTGATTTTCAATCTCTAATTAAATAAGAGATAAATGCTTAACATATTTTTCTTGTAACTCTTCTATTATTGAGTTTGATAAATATTTTATCTCTTATAGTACATTGGTGCATGAACTTTTTATTAGTATTATCTCTTATGAATTGAATAATATTAATCTATCTTACAAGAGAAAACAACTTTGAAATTGAATATAACTTATTTGTTCACTAGTGTCTAAAGTTATTTATTCTGAATAGAACTTCAATATTGGTTAAAGGATGGATATTGGTTCATTGAAAGTGAAGTCACTACCAACATGTGAGTCATGTTTAGAAAGAAAAATTCTTTCCTCTTTAAAAAAAAATGAAAGTAATGATAAGTTAAAATTAATCTATTTTAATTTGTGTGGTAAATGAATATTCAAGCAAGAGGTGATTTTGAGTATTGTGGAATATTCATAAAAGGTTACTCATGATATGAATATATATTTTTTGATGCTATGTGAGTCTAATTTTTTGATAAACTCAAGATATTTAAGACAAAAATAAAGATAGTGTCATGAAAAATGTATAAAGTCCCTGCAATTTCATTGTAGTGGAGTATACCTCTTTGCAGAGTTCATTAGTCACTTATTAGATAGACTAATTGCATTTCAATTATTAGTCCGGACACTTTATAATAGATTGGTCTAAAAGAAGAAAGAAAAATAGACTCTTATGGAGATGATAAGATTGATGATTGACTTATTTGAAGTTGTTTTACTTCTGTTGGAATATATCCTAAGAACTATATGTCACATTCAGAATTTAATTCCTTGCATGTTTGTAACTTTGACAGCTATAGAATTAGTATGGACTTGACATAAAGTCTAATATGTGTTATGTTCAGATATAGAATTGTCTAGCATATATGCTGAAAGAGAAAACAAACAAGTTGGAATTAATTATGAATGTGTGTGTGTTAGCTGGATATATTCAAAAAGAATAAAAGAAGGTTAATCTTATTGTCCTGAAGAAAATATGGCTTGTTAACACAACTGTCAGATTTCTATAAAAGGACTATTTAGTAAAACATGTTCCTAGAAGTAAACTAGCTTTTATAGGAACTGAACAAGAAATAACAAATGAGTCAGTTATAAATTCAGACGCTCAAGAACATCTAATCAGTATGTCAGAACTGACATTCCATTATATTAAATAGTCGGAGAACGTTACTTGACATAAAATAATTTACTACCTCGAGTAGTGGGAGTGATATTTGAGCAAATTAAAGAGCACTACATGAATAAGTTGTTAATATTTCAATACCAAAAGGTTTTGAGGAAAATATTAAGATCTAAGAATATGGAAGTGTGACTATAGTAGTTGTACTTAGTCGTAGTGGGAGAATCGTAATGAAGATTGATTTGTTATATATTCTTGAGACAATTTCATGATAGAACTCCTGAAAAGAAGTACACTCTTGGAGAATTTCATGATAAAGTCCCATGAGATCTTGTATAAAATTGATTAGTTATGACTAAGAACTACCAGATGGAGTTGCATAAGAAAACAACCCAGTAAGATCCTTTTGGTAAAAAATAAAAGGAATTCCTATGAAAGTTGTAAATGCATAGTTAAAAGTCTAAGTGGGAAATTGTTAGGGTATATACTATTAATCATGGATTCAGACATAGTATTCTAACAATTTTCAAGATTGAATATCTAAGTGGGAGATTGTTAGGGTATATACTATTAACCATACATTTAGATATAGTATATTATAATAATTGTGATGGTTAAAAGTCTAAGTGGGAGATTATTGGGATATATACTATTAACCATGGAATATATACTATTAACCATGAGTTTAGATATAGTATTTATTATAGAACAATTATTCAATCAATCTTAGTAAAAATTTTAATAAATCATATAATCGCTTATGTGTCCACTTACTTATATAGTAATGATTTAGTGTATAGAGTTTTAGCTTATACACAGAAGATTAAATAATCGGTTCTTGTAGGTATCAAGCTTTTCGTTCACAATCTAAAGTGGAGATTGGACAAATCATCGGTATGATTGCAGCACACGATTATATAAAATTTATCTTGATTATGGAAACGATATAGTTCTAACTTCTTGTGCTAATACATATTGTATGTATTGAACGGGACTGAGTAGAGATAGTTATTTTAAACTAACTAATAAAAACATATCCTTTAAACTGTTAAATGTACTTATATTCTCAATCCTGATATAACTATTATGATATGTATATATTATTTATCGTTTCGATTTATTAAAAGGTGAGATTCTGAATATGAGTCAATATGCCTTGTAGATTGGATGATAATAATATATATTGGTGAATTAACAAGTTAGTTGATGGAATCCATGTCTCGATATAGAGATTGATGATATACATTTTGAGAAGCTTATAAGTTTTCATCATGTCAAACCTTGCAAGTGGATTTATGAATTCGACACATGAAATAAGTTAAGCAGTGCTCCAAAGGAAATTAATCTTTAAATTAAATTTGTCAGTAATTTAATTTATTGATTAGTATCTGTAATTTTAACTTGGGAAATCACATAAGTGTTTAGCGGGGAATTCTGAAATATAAATAGAGGAGTGCAATTACGAATCTTTAGTGGAATGATTTGTAATTTATTATGGTAAGAATAATTTCAAATTAATTATTTGAATTATTTCCATAATAGAGAGTCTCAGCAATAAAGTCCGTGGTCCCTAGAGTGCATGTATTTAACTAAAATTCAAAATCCTATTTTTAATAAAAGGAGAACACTAGTTTCTTATTTTTCTTCCTTTTGGATTTAGAAAGGTCCTCTATAAATAAGAGTTCTCCTAATCTAGAAAAAGGGGATTTTGGATGAAAAAGAATTAGGTTTTCTATCAATGCTTGCCCACCCAAGTATTGACAGAGTTCATATGTGAACTTGGGATCACTGTAGAAGACCATAGAACTGTAGTCTAACCTTGGATTTGCTTGAGTGCATATGGTCACGCTTCAAGAGGTATTTATCAAATTAAATTCCACAAAGTTTATGTGTTCTATCATAATTATGTGTTCTAGCATAAATGTATGTGTTATCTATTATTCATATAAGCAGTGCGATCTTTATATGCTTCTGTTGCACCTATAATTTTCCAACAGAGAGGTATGCAATAGGATTATGAGTGTTATCTCCTAAGACATAGTAGACGGATAGTGAATTTATTACTTTTTGTACAATATTTTGCACAAGAAGGTATAGATTCCACAGATGGTACATGTTGTGTCTATTTGAGTGAATTCGAACAAATAAAGTATGCACGAATTCTCCTGTGTAGTCATGCATAGTATTATAATTGCATCTATACTTGAATACCCATAAGTAAGATATGTCCTAAATGTCATTGTGACTATAGCCGGCTAATGGCTTAAGATAGTTGTAATTTCTTTCTTTCTAATTTAATAAGTCAATTTTGTTGTAATAATTTTGACATTATATTACCATATAATAAGAGTTTTTATTAAATTCATTATGAATATTGTGAATATGAAGTTTAATATTCGTTTCTATTTTTTTTATTTGATTGAATATGTTTTCATAGTTTTGTATTGCAATGGTTATACCACTGCTCAAACTGAAGATTACCACAATATTTATTATGTCAAATTTGATCCTCATTGTTATGGGAATCATTACCTCAATAGTATTATTCTTACTTATATTGTATCGGGAGGAATGCAATAAGATTAGGCGTGCTACCCCCCTTAAAGCGTATAAGACGCATAGTAAATTTATTTTTTCGTGTTCAATATTCAATTCAGTGTAAGTAATAAATTTGGTCAAAGATGCATTTTATGTGTGTTTGAGTAAATTTAAACAGACAAAGTACGTATAAATTTTCCCACGCAGTAAGGTATGTTATCATGATTACATCTATATTTGGATGACAACAAGTACGACATGTCCTGAATTTCATCATAACTATAACCATTTAGAGATTTAAGATATTTGTACTTTTTATTGTAATAAACTAATAGCATTATAATCACATGCACATGAGGCACATGAGATGCACGTTAGTTCTATAAGATACACGTGAGATTCTAAGTCGAGCTTAATAGCTTATATTGTGGGATTCATCGATTTTATTCTAGTTGCAGTCCTTATTCTTTATCAGGAGGTACGCTATAGGATTACGAGTGTTATCCCCTAAAATGTGGTAGACAGATGGTGAATTTATTCCTTCTTGTAGAATATTTTGCATAAGAAAGTACAGATTCCATGGCATCATAAATAAGAGTTTATACATACCCCAACAATAATCCATAAGTCCATAAATACCACATAATATTTTACGTCATGATGTACAAAAATAAACCATAATAGAATGGATAGTAGTAATACCATATTCAACAGTTCATAAATAACCATAAAGATTCATAAACTTCATGTAGTAGGAAAGGAGAAATGGTTGGACCTATGGGAAGGAAGGTTCCCACAACTAAACACACATACCTAAACTTGAAAATTTCTTGAAGAAAATTGGAGGAAGATGTGAGGCTTGAGTTAGATTCTTTAATTCAAAAATTGGTCCTTGAGATTCTTGAGATTGAATAGAATATTGGATAATGTTTTGGAAAGAATTTTGAGAGGGTTTGGAGGTTCATAGGGTTGAAAATGACTAAGGAAAGGGGTCTTTCACATTTAAATGGGCATTGAGTTATTACCCAAATGTCCTTGGACGGAACAAGAAAATTGGGAAAAAATTGCACTGGTCCGCACCTCAGGTGCGACACGGACCAGTCGCAGAGGGACCACTTACACAATGCCATGCCCCAGGCGTGTCACGTCCTGGAGGCACAGGCATACTATTTTGGTGGCGTGTTGCAAAAATTATTTTTTGCCACGAGTCTTCTAAAATTTGAAGGTTACGCTTTTCCCATTTAATTTTGCCCCTTGAACAAGAATATGAAGTCAGATTTTGTGATATGCAAGAATTATGATATAGGGCATTTTCGAAGCACATGAGAGATGTTACACACATACCGAATTATAATTTATTTTAACAGCAAAGCAAGTGAAGAAAATTTCTTTATTCTCTAATGTTAGCTTGAATCTCAAAGAATTGAAGGGAGCAGTAGGAAAATAACTCAGATCATACGGAAGCAAGAAGAGACAGGAAGAATTTGTATAAAACATCAATAAATTATTTTCTTAAAATTATTGGAGACAGAGTATATATTTCAATATTTTCTCCCTTTACATTATAAAGTTAAAGATAAGGTTAAAGATGCAGTACACGTGTTCCATGGGAAAAAGATCATGAACACATGTAATGGGATAACATATTCCCTTAATTTTCATGGTATAAGTTTGAGTGAAACACAGTTGTTTACAATAGAAGAATAAAGAAAATCCAATCATCCAATAACATGTGTCCAAGTTGGCAGTACTTTTCACATTATTGCTACTTTTAAAAATATACAATTTATTTTGCTTTATGTACAAATAATTGTAACTGTGTTTGTCACTATATGCTCGGCTTATATAATAGGAATATAGAGGGTAATAAATATTAATATAATATTCACTTTAATCCATTAAGCTGCCTCTTTGAATTTTCTTCTATAATCTTTTACTTTTGATTCATTTTGACTCTAAATCTCTTCATTTTCGTATGACTTTAATCTTATAATTTAATCACACTATCTGGCACAATTCACAAAATTTTATGCTCGAAAGGAATATATAAAAGTATTAAATGTAAGACAAATGATGATTAAAAGTATGTACTTTTGGCATAACATTGGACACAATATTGAAAATCATGACTACATTGGGAAATAATAATTTTTAAAATGTGGCGGAGAATTTTAAAGATAACAATATCACAAAAGGTATAAAAGAGGGTGAATATATATGTGCTAACTTGAAGAACTTTGATAATTATTGTATTTATTAAGAGAAGTATTGCTTCCATAATTGTTTCTTGATTGCATGCATCCCCATGCTGCATGTCATGATATTTTAGGAAATTATGAATGGTGATTCGTATCATGAGTCCTTGACCACGAGCACTTAGATGGCAAGGTAGTTGATACATTGAGATTCGTATCATGAGTCCTTGACTACAAGCAGTTAGGTGGCAAGGTAGTTGATACATTGAGATTATTATCATTATTCCTTGACTACGAGTTAGGTGGCGAGGTAGTTGATATATTGAGATTGTATACAACAGACTATGCGAAAGGCTATGCAACAGTTTTGATTCCACCTTACATTGCACAGCATACCATATCATTGTATAATTTATGATCATTTTTATTGACTTAATTGAGATTATTTGTTTACTTTATTCGCGCGTGCTATATGAATTGGCGGCACCGATGTCGGACTAGTTTTCCTATTATAGGTAGAAGCATTCCTAAATTATTTTATAGTTTCTTCAGTTTCTGATTCTCTATCGGTTAAACCTGCTAGATACATATTATATATACTCACCCCTACTTCTTCCCTTCCATCCCCCTCCCCGTAAATTCTTATCAGGATCATCCACATGGCAGTTGATTCGCTCGTACAGTTGGTTCACACCAGATCTAGTGGTGAGACTCAGAACTTCGAGATGCCATTGGATTCGATCTTAGTTATTAAGTACTTATATCTATACGAAGACTGAGATGTACTTATTTCACCAGTACTTATGTATTTAGATGTTCTTCACACTCGTAATATCAGGTTATAAATTATGATTTTATGGGTGATTTATGATATTATGTAATGACTATTTACCTATAGGGGTTTCTCCTGTAAGTGTACTTTATCCTTTGGTTAGGATTAAGTTGGCTTTTAGTCATGACCACATTTTGGACCGTAATATTTATAAATACCCTTATTTATCTAATATAATTTTTTTAATTTTAGACAATTAACCTTTATTTTTCGAATTTAATATAACTTTGTAATTGCGCTCATGAAACCAAACAACACACTTGTAATTACATTGTGGCTAACAAATATGACACAATAATTACTAGGTTATATAATACTAGGACAATTCTGATAATTACTGCCCAGTAATTACACTAATTTCAATTATTATGTGGCTTTTCAAATAGACCTTAAGTGGACATTTGATTTGCCTTATTTAAGTGATTTTTTTTATTTTTAAGTTCTTTTTTAATTTTAAAAGTATTTGACAAATACAAAAAATGCTTAAAAGCATTTTTTTTAGACTAAAAAAGAGAGAGAAAAAAAAAAGTCAAAAGTCATATGCTTTAGCTTTTGACATTTAATTTATAAGTCACTTTAGAAATGTCAATCCAAACACCTTTTACTTTTGATCCTTTCAAAGACATATTTGATATTGTTTCTTTCTTCACATCAATAATAATGTTATTAGAGGTGGCAAAATCAAGCTTAGTCTGTTCAACCCGTCAAATTCACTCTAGTTGGTAGATTATTGATTCGTTCATTTATTAGCTAAATTCATTTCAATCTAACCTATAACTGTCCATTACAAATTAATTTAATATGTTGTCAAAATTGGCTCATAAGAAATTTGTCAAAATATTTTTTTAAAAAATATATTTTTTAATATATTATATATAATCATAATTTTATTAACTATTAAAACTTTTATAAAAGAATAAATACAATAATTAAAACTGAGCAAGAATTGAGTCGGTTGAGTTATAATTCAAATTTTAGTCCATTTCAATCCGGATAATTTTAAGGGCGGGTCAATGATTTGTCCATTTATTAATTAACTCAACCTAATTTGATCCATCCAAATTCAATTCAACCTGCTCATTTGACATCTCTAAATATCATCAATATGAACATGTCGATCATTGTTAGCTCTACATGTCAATTCTCAAGTGGTGTTATTCGCTACATTTAAATGAGTTTATGGTTAAATTGTTTTCAAACCACTTTGAATGCATAGAGCAAAGAAAAAGGGAAATACTTTTGTATAAAAAATGTGTGTTTTTGTTTCATATAAGGACGCTTAAATATATCAGTGATTTAAAGCTAAATTTGAAGGAAGATCTTAAATTTTAATTCTTTTTAATGAAGTTTATCATAATCAAATGCATTTAATCTTTCTTTATACAACATCTTAGATTTGTCAAACTTGTAATGTTTTCTCTTATATAATTTTTTAGAATATATTTTTCATAAATAGTACTCAATATTTTAATTATTTTAAAAAATATTTATAATCTAAAATAAGCCCCATCAAATTAGGCTTATAGAGCCACCCCAGGTTTCATGTCTAAAAATTGAATCAAGGAAAAAAGTAAATGACACCACGACAGATGACGAACTCGAACTCATAGGAACATTCATAGACGAGTAGAGGAGAATGAAGAAGACTATCCCCGACATAATAGAATGAACCTCAAATATAGCACACAATTGTGCATCCAAAAGAAGCTTTACTCCACTTTATGTTGAAGGAGATCATACTAATCAACTCTCAGAAGCCCAATAATCAATCTCAAGTCGAATGTCCACCGACCCCAATCAAGCATCATAATGCTATGAAATAGCCTTCTCAATGTCGAATGTGTTGTTGCTTCATGTTGAAGTAAAATTAATTTTCTGCCTATAAAATGAGGTTTTACAAATAGTATGTTATTCATCCTCATTTAGTATCTTCCGCGAAAGAGATCTTAAAGGCGAGGGTCATGCCAAGGGGAGGAATGAGCACAAGGAAGAAAATGAAAATAAATGTGTCTATTATTAAGTAGTTTGAGTGAAACTTGATTTCTGAGTTTTTAGTCTAAATTGACAAAATAAAATGAAAAATATTCTAATTTCATGTCTTAAATAAAATGATACATAGTGTAACACTCCAAAATTTTTGTTAAGTTAAGACCTAGTCATCTTTCATATACATAAAAAGTTGTACCAGATAATTCTTAATTGAATATAGATGTTAAGATCACTTCTTTAGTGCGAGAATGGAATTGGAGATGAATTACGGTCACAAGAACTCTCTATCATAAAGTTAAGTTAAAAATTTCTTACCTATTAAGTGTTGATATAAGATTTCATAAAAGTTAAGTGATCCAATAACTTCTAAGTTGCAAATATATGTGTTAATCCAATGACTTCAAGTTGTAAATATATGTATCAGAATCAATAACTAAGTATTTAAAGTGTATTCTGTGTAATTTAGAGTTATAACAGATCTCTTACATCGAATTCAAACCAAGTCAAAAGAATTTCTATCGGTTAAGATTTTCACATTAGTCTATATGAGGATCAACTTCAAACGACTATATCTCCTAGAATATAAAGAATTAGGTGGCCTACAACCTCACAAATAAGAGATCTCTGAATCTTCTTTCCAATGCCACTGAGTTTGCCTCATTATGATTTTGCAGTAAAAATTTATGCCCATTTTAGTGGAGCTCTATCAGGCAGAGTATTTGTACGAGACCCTTTCACGGGTCTTGAAACTCTTTAAGGGCCGTGGAGCCTCACGTGAAGGTTTCCTTCACCCTTTTTCCAACAATTTTTTGGGCATGTTCTAGGATTATTTTGATAATTTTTAGAACTTTTTAATCCTATTCTAAGTCATTTTGGGGTATTTTGAAAGGAGTATATCATCCAATCAATTAATTTTTCTCTTATTAACTCAAAATCCAAAATTATTTTCCTTTAAAATTCTCTCTAAAGGGATTATCTTCTCTGTTGAGTCAAGGCTAGGATTTCGAGGTCAAGATCAATCTTTCATTGCTAGAAGCTTGCATTTAGGGATTTGATGTCACACCCCGAGAGGTATCCTAGGCATGATCGACACTCAAAAACTATTTCTAATTCACACGTGAACCACTTGGCCTGATCACTCATTCAATTAGCAGAAGACTCAATGAAGCAAAAGAATATACTCAAGTGGGCATGTAAATTATCATATAAAATAGTTCTCAAATATATTTATTATAAAAATAACTCAATGTTTTAATTTATACATAATAATGGTTTATAAAATTGACTCGGAAAGGAAAATATACTCCACTTCTAATTCTATGTAACTCAGTCTATGAATGCTCACTCATAAGAAGGTGTTAAAACAGATCCAAGGCTACCTCAATATACTACTTAAAGAGACAACTCAATGTAATAAGTTCCTTCGAAAATAAAGAGTTCTCACCACTGTTTGAAATAGAATAGATCTTCAATGAACGATCGCTGAGGATCTCTAACACTTGTATCTGCATTATCAAATGATGCAGCACTGAGCGACATCAGTATGTGGAATATATAGTATGTAAGATAGCTGAGTAGAATAAACTCAAGAGAAAGCTCAATGACAAGAATAAAGCTCAAATCAACTCAATATGATATGCAAATTTTAAAATATAGCAATGCTTTTCAAATTGACTCAATCATATGGAATTCAATCAAATAAAATCAATTATCATCATTAGGAAATTTCTCTAACTAACAAACATCACCATATGAGCGAGTGATGATATAACAAACTGATGTCATTGCCTCATTCATCCAGTACTTTTCTAGAAAAAAGGATATTACATCAATGGATCCAATAAAAGTCCTTTTTCAAGTCATGTGAGGCATATGACCTCATCCTACACTGTCTATGTAGTTTATGCAATCTGAGTTCTTTCAACTAAGTGCTCAATATTACTCCTAACATGTGTGCTCATATCTGTCAACTTTTCAAATCATCCCATCAAGTCCTAATGGACCTTTTCATTAATTCAATACCATCTCAATTCATCATGTCATTCGTTTAAAATATGCTTTAAAAATTCATGCACATCTCATCAAATTATTTCTCAAAAACATCATCTAACTCAGTGCTAAAACTCATTTAAAATCAATGCTCATGCTCTTTGAAAACTCAACAAATACATAAATAATATTAATTAAAATATCATTCATTTTATCAATGCATAGAAAAACTATCATCTTTACTCAAAACACGGATAGGCTTGATTGAATAACAATACTTTATTCGATGCATGAAAATGATGAATCTCAATATCAAGTAATGCATGAGAAAATCATGATCATCATCTTAACTAGGGTTCATGAAAAAGTAACCAAAAAGAATAATTTCAATAATAAAATAATAATAACTTCAATGCATAATTATATAGATTCACGCTCCAGGAAGGTACTCTAGATGTGGCCGGCACCCAGAGACTATTGCTAGTTCCCAAGCGAACCACTTGGCCTCATCACATCCATCCAATCAATAAACTCTGCTAATCAGCGGAAGTCATAAGGAAGTAAATGGCCAAATCATCATCTAGTCTCAAAAGAATATAATAAGTAAAAGTAGTAGAAAGAACTGGCTTAACGAGTCTTACAATCAATATTCGACTCTAGTTTATAAAGTCTCTATCACTATCAGGTGGTAAATGACAGAGCTACGGATACCTCAATCAACATAAAGCTAATCAAGTCTAACTCTAAAGCAAGATGAAATAAATAAAATGAATCCTCCGAAATAAGGGAGGCTCACTGTTGACACCCAATTTTTACCCTCCACGGTGTCAAATTAATTATCGGAGTTCTATTCTTGTTTTATTTAAAAAAAAAATTATTTCAAAACCGGGCGCGTGTGGTACACGCGCCCCAAATTCCCCTTTATCCCCTCACCCGACCCTCATTCTTCTTCTTCAACTTTCCCTTTCCCAAAACCCAACCCTAGCCGCCGCCCAACCCTCACCCTTCCCAACCTTCTTCTTATTCATTAACACCACCCCCAATTCCCAACACCTCTCCCTCTTCCCAACGCCGTTCCCTTCCCCACGTTTCCCCTTTACCAAACTTCGTCCCTTTTCCAGACCCCATACCCTTTTCCTTCAAAATAAAAATTAGAACCAGTAGTGAGAAAAGGGGAGGAGGTTGGACGGTCGAAAAACGAAAGGAGGTTGAACAATCGAAAAGAGAAACAGGAGAAATCGAAACCGGGGACGGCAGTGATCGAAAAAGAGGAACCCAATCTTCAGTCTTTGTGTCAATTTCGTCAGGTCTAGAAAAAGTCTTATTCGTCGATTTGAAAAACCAGAATAGTTTCGAAGTCAAGTCGATCTAAAATTTGATTCGGTGGTGTTGAAATTCACGGCTTAAGCTCGTCGTTCTAGTTCGCTGCCCCGAAAAAGGTAACACCTTTATTTTACTTATTTTATTTTCGTATAAGTATCATACGTTGTGAAAATCTGGGAGTAAACGGGCCTTCGTGCTTGTTTTGAGTCTACTATTTAGAATACTGTGAGAGATTGATGTTGTGTTTTGTTGATGTTGATCGTTTGTGATACCCCTGTTGAAGTCTAGGTTGAGAAATATTGCATTTGGTGTTGTACTGGCTGAGGATGCTGTTTATGTTCATTGTTCCGTTCAAAACATCTTATCCTGTTCAAAAAAAAAAAATGCAGAAAGGTGTGATTGTGCCCTCGTTTGTAGTTGTTGGGTCAAGATTCTAAGTGGCTGTTATATCATCTCATTTTAGTCTCTAGCTAGTCACGTTTATTCCCAACGAATATCTAATGATCTAAGTAGGAGAATGAGACATTATTCTACTCTTAAGTTGATTTCTTCCTCTGTTTCCAGGTATTTAGTCTTCCCTGTGCTCC
>JAABOM020059543.1:0-12706 GCA_011800125.2 Solanum clarkiae
GATCCCTTTGACTGAATATATACTGAAGGCTTTTATGATCAGTGAAGACCTCACAATGTACACCATATAAGTAATGACGCCACAACTTAAGAACAAAAACCAAAGCTGCTAGCTCTATGTCATGGATAGGATAATTTTTCTCATGAACCTTCAATTGTCTAGAAGCATAGGAAATCACTTTACCCCTTTGCATCAATACACCACCTAACCCTACTCTTGACACATCACAATATACTATAAAGTCCACACCTGTCTCAGGTAATGTCAGAATGGGAGCTGAAGTCAACAAAGTTTTGAGCTTTTGGAAGCTTGTCTTGCACTTATCAGTCCAATGAAAGGATATATTCTTCTGAGTTAATCTAGTCAGTAGGGCTGCAATGGAAGAAAAACCCAGAATAAACAGCCTATAATACCCTGCTAACCCCACAAAACTACGAATCTCAATAGTTGAAGTTGGCCTCAACCAACCTTTAACTGCCTCAGCCTTAGCCGGATCTACTCTGATCCCCTCTTTAGATACCACATGCCCTAAGAATACCACTGAATCAAGCCAAAACTCACACTTGGAGAATTTTGCATATAGTTTTTCCTCCCTCAACCTTTGTAACACTATCCTCAAGTGACTAACATGATCAGCCTCAGTCTTAGAATATACCAAGATGTCATCGATAAATACTATAATAAAAGAATCTAAGTACGGACGAAACACCCTATCCATCAGCTCCATGAACGTTGCAGGGGCGTTAGTCAACCCAAAGGACATCACCAAAAATTCATAGTGGCAATAATGAGTTTGGAAAGCTGTTTTACAAATATCTGATGCCCTAATCCTCAACTGATGATAACCAGACCTTAAGTCAATCTTAGAAAACACAGTCGCTCTCTGAAGCTGATCAAATAAGTCATCAATACGGGGAAGAGAATACTTGTTCTTGACAGTCACTTTGTTCAGCTACCTATAATCAATACACATCCTCATGGACCCATCTTTATTTTTCGCAAACAAGATAGGTGCACCCTAAGGTGACACGCTAGGGCGAATAAATTTTTTACTTAACAAGTCTTGGAGCTGCTCCTTCAATTCTTTCAATTTAGCTGGAGCCATTCTATATGGAGGAATGGAGATAGGTTTAGTGCCTGGCTCTAGGTCAATGGGAAAGTCAGTATCCCTATTGAGTTGAACACCTGGAAGGTCAGTAGGAAACACATCGACAAACTCCTGAACCATAAGGATAGACTCTATAGAAGGTGGTTCAATACTAGTATCTCGAATTAAAGCCAAGTAGGACAAACACCCCTTATCAATCAATTTCTGGGCATAAGTGTAGGAAATAACTTTACTAGGATAAGAACCATTATCACCCTTCCGCTCAATCTTTTGGTACACCGGGCATGGCTAAGGTCACAGTTTTTGCATAGTAGTCAAGTATAGCATGATAGGGAGAAAGCCAATACATCCCCAAGATAACATCAAAATCTACCATATGCAGAATAATCATATCTACCAAAGTATCATACCCAGCCAAAGAAACAAGACAGGATTGATATACCCGATCCACCACTAAAGGTTTACCTACTGGTATAGAAACATACACGGGTACTGACATCCGACAACACAATAAGTCAAACCCAGACGAAAAGTATGTAGACACATAAGAGTAGGTAGATCCAGGATCAAATAACACAGATGCAGGCCGATGACAGACTGGAACAATACCTGTAATAACTGCGTCTGAGGCCTCTGCCTTGGGTCTTCCAGGAAACGCATAGCACTGAGCTCCTCTTCCACCCCCAATCTGAGCTACACCTCGATCTCCATCATGTGGAACCAAAGTACCACTATCCAGAGTCCTGCCACCTCTAGCAATTTGACCCTTGCCCCGACCTCTGGCCGGTGGAGCCGAATCTCTAACTGGAGCTACCGAATTTGTACGATGGGGTCCCGAATGAGTCTGAAAGGGGCACTGTCGAATCAAATGTCCTGGATCCCCACACCCAAAACAAGACCTCTGTGTAAAGGACTACTATGACCACCACAAATAGAACTCTAGGACCCAGATGTGTCTGACCATCCTCAAAAGCAAGTAATGATGCATGAACTGGTCCTCGACGTTGGGATGAGCCACCCCTTTTATAGAACCCTCTACCTCCAGATGAGGTACCAGAAAACTAACCCATAGTACGAGCCTTCTTAGGATCTCCGAACTCTTCTCGAACCAATAACTCTGCCTCATTGGCAGTGCTCACAATAGATTGAAAAGAAGCCCCTTCACGAGCTGCTCTGAATACATAGGATCTAATCGAGAAGTTCAAACCCCTCACAAATCTACAGACTCTCTCCCCCTCATTTGGAATCATAGTTAAGGCATATCGGGATAACTGACAGAAAATGGGCTTCATATTCGGTAACAGTCATACCTCCTTGCCTTAAGTCCTCAAACCTCAATCGACTCTCTTCTCGCACACTCAAAGAAATAAAACGCTCCTTAAAAGCATTAGAGAACATACCTCAATCCACTAGAGGGGATCCAGCTGATCTAATGCTACATAAGTCCTCCACCACTCTCTGGCTGGTCCACGGAGCTGAAGTGCCACAAAACAGACACCACGCTGATCAACTAACCCCACTGCATCTAGCATCTCATGGCACAAAGTCAGAAATTCATGGGCGCCCTCGTTCTTACTTCCCTGAAATTGAGGTGGTCTCATCATCTAAAATCTTTTATAACTAAGCTGATCATCTGCAACTAGGACTGCCTCCGGAGTGGTTTGTACCCCATTAGCTGGTGCAGGGACCACTGGGGGCTGCCCCACCTGATCCTGATGAACTACACCCTGATGCTGCCCTAAAGTCTGTTCTTCTACTCTGGATTAAGAAATTCCCTGCGTGCCTATTGTACCACCCCCTTGAGTGAGGTTTTTGAGCATACTCATCATCCTCAACAGAGTGTCCTGAAATAAAGTTGTGGGCTTTGGAAGGGCCTGATCCTCAATAACATCTATTTGTGGCTCTGGAGAAGCCTCTCTATCCTGCCCTCTAACTGGTGCTACTCCTCGGATACGCCCTCTCACTAACGCCACTCCACGAGCACGACCTCTAACTCGACCCTTCTCCCTACCTCTAACTGGGGTCTCAACAATTGTCTCGACAATAGCCTCACCTCTACTAGTAGTAGTAGTAGCTCTAATCCTTGCCATCTATCAAGAGAACATAGGCACCACTTATTACTAACGAAGATAACTACGCACAATGAGAGAGAATGAATAAAAGGAAGTTTCCTAACAGTTTTCATAGCCTCTTAAAGATAAGTACAGACGTCTCCATACCGATCCTCAAGACTCTATTTAGACTTGGCTTGTACACACGTGAAACCTATGAACCTAGCGCTCTGATACTAACTATCACGGCCCAAAAATTAGCGCGATGGCACTTGCTCAATCCCACCAGAACAAGTCAGCCTTAACTCAAAGGGATAATAAACATATCATGCGGAAGTAATTAACTAGAGCAGATAACTAAAGCTGAGAATTTTCATAAACTTAACTACCACCCAAGGATTGGTTATCACGCGTATAAACCACTAACAATACAGAAAATCAAAGAAATACAAGTCCAAATTTTTCTTCTTCTCAAATAGAACAAGTACAGAAGAAATAGGAACAAGAGAGTCATCCAGATGACAACAGTTACCTCCCTACGTCTCCTAGGAAGCCTCGGAGGTTCAAGGAAAATACTATTCACTGTCCGGGCTCACAACCTACACAAGTGTAGAAGCAAGGGGTGAGTATCAAATACCACGTGGTACCCAGCAAGTCAACTAACATAACAAAGAAAGTCTAATAGAATACACAAACTCCTTTCGTCCCAATCGATTTCCACGACTACAACCTGCATAGGAAGTTATTCCAACGCAGCAATACATAATACATAATAAAGATGGTATTTCACCATATTATAATTTCAAAGCACAAGGCTAAAAATGATTGCACCATCAATCAGAAGAATAACATCATGCTATGCAATAACATGCAAGGGTGAAATGCAATGCTTATGCAATAATTGCCGGCAAAGACCTCGGCATTACAACATGACTGAAAAATATCTCAACATTACATCATCACCGACAAAACCTTGGCATCACAATATCATTATAAATTTGCCGGCAAATCCCTCGGCATCACAATATCATCATAAAGTTTTCAATATCGTAATTTCACCGGCAAAGACCTCGGCATCATATCTCGATCGATAAAGACCTCGATCCCAATATTTTTCATCTCACTCATATCAATATCCGGAATCAATGCAAATATGCATGTCATGGAATGAATGAAAATGATATGAATTCCACAGACAAATCCACTCCTTATCTCCATCCATAACAATATATATATCAAAAATATAGAATTCTCATCACTTAACCACATTTATCAATTCAAGTACTATAATATCACGTCAACTCACATTTATATTTTTAATCATCTCATTTCTTATAATATTAAAATATTTCACATATCACACGTAGGAGAAAGGAAAAAATTTGAGAATTCTACAAAAATTACAAAGTTTTGAAAGTCCACTTGTCTTAGTCAAATCATGGTCAATCTAGTACTTTGGCCTTTCCTTTTTGAATGAAATTCGTAGCACCACAATCTTATCAAATAAATTATCACCATAAGATTTCAAATTAAAACTAACAACACCTAAATTACTGTATATCTAGATTAGATCCAACTCATCCAAATCCATAATTACATTTAAAAATATTAAGCCTAGAGTTAAGTCTCAAGTTCTCTCATTAACAACCTAAAGGTATTTTATATAATGGATTATAGTTATAATTTAAGTCGCGCTATGTTTTTAAACATAGTGGTCAGGCTGCGTACATCCGACCTCCCCTTACCCCGCAATGGGCGGGAGCCTTTGAGGCACTGGGGTAATGTTGTTGTTGTTAATAATTACCAAAATTCTCCACCACATTTTTAAAAATTATCATTTTCCCTCTTAGTCATGATTTCCAATTTTATGCCCAAGATTATGTCAAAAGTACGTATTTTCATTCATCATTAGTGCCATAATTAATACTTTTATTTATCCTTCCCGAGCATAAATTTTATGAGTGGTACTAGATAGTACGACTAACTTATAAAATTAATTTGACACAAAAATGAAAAAATTTGGAACTAAAATGAATTAAAAGTAAAAGATTATAGAAGGAAATTCAAACAGGCAGCTTAATGAATTAAAGTTAATATTATATTCATATTTTCTAATTACTATATTTCTACTGTAATTACTCCTTTGAGGTCGAAGTGCTCCTGAATATAATGATAGTTGCGAACAAAAATATTTGAATATTGAGTAATTGATTATTTATTTGTTATTTTATGGCTTGCAATAATGAAAATTAATAATTTGCAAAAGTGGACAGTAAGTGGGAACTAAAAAAAACACTTACATTGTGACAAGAGCAGAAACATGCACGAGTGCTGACTCCATTGTCTTGTCCATGTTTAATGTCGTTTTGGTCAATTAATATTTATTATATGTTATTCTTATAAATCGTGCAAGGTCGAATGTCACAAATGAATTATATAATATTTATATAAAATTAATTGAATAGTAATATAAACATGCACTTGGGTATTGTGACTTTATTTATTTAATATACATATATTTACTTTATGACCACATTCTGATTGTTATAGTCCATGTGCTTGGACACAGATTTTTACTAGCACTACTTTTATTCATTTGTCTTCTAGTGGAGAATAGTATATTCTATTTATATATATATACACGAAAATAAACTCTTTTGTATAAAATATCTAATTATAAAAGATTTAGAAAATAGGAGCAACTTACAAGAATAAAATTGTCGAAACTCTACACAATAATACACCTCCCTTCAGCTAATAAAAACTCTCAACTAATATTAAGAACTCAATTTTTTTCTCACGATTCTCTCTTGTTTCTCCCGTCTATGTGTTTGGCTTGCACTAAATGAGCAAAATGCTCAGCCCCTTATATGGAGGCATACACATTATTGCTCATAATTGAGCATAATAATAATTAAGCACTATATGCAAGTGCCAAAGCCACTAGAAAAAGTTGTCGACCAAAACAACAAATTGTACAATTATTCATTAGCTCCAAGTGGAGCAATAATAAGAAAAAATAATATATTAAAAAAAATGAACCCAACAAAAAATATTAAAAATGCTATAACAATCCCCCTCCCTCCCCCTCTTTATAAAAACAATCCTCCTTACACTATTCCAACTCAAATAGACAAAATTTCGGGATCGTTATATATACTTAGCTCACAATTCTGTTCATTATGCTCGCACCAAACACATTGAAATTGATATTCACTTTTTTCGTGAGAAGGTCGTGTCTGGTGTTCTACAGGTTCGCTATGTGCCAAATGCAGATCAACTTGCAGATTTATTGACTAAACCTCTTACCTATCCTCGATTTTCCTTCTTGCGTGACAAGCTCAGCATTTGTCAAGACCCAACATCGCTTGAGGGGGAATGATAGATATATTTATAAAGCTAGTTTGTATCTTATTTACATATTATAAATATTCTTGTAATTGTTTAATGTAAGTTATTCAGATAGTTATTCTTTCATGGTGACAAGGTACTTTTTTTTTTTCAAAAAATTCATTGGATATTGAAAATGATTACAAAAATTAACTAAGATTAGGAAAACAAAAAAGAAAAGGAATGAGTTATTTTTTAAGTTGATGGTATTGTTTTAGCTAACAGCATTATGGAAGATACAATTAATCCATTTTGAATAGTTCTAGAATATATTTGACTATTTTTTCTTAATAATTAAGCATAATAAAATTATAAATTTCATATTTAAAAATTTGAGGTCCATAAAAGAAAAAAGATGACTTTATTAGCACTCTTAGATCAATTCTAATATGTTTGAAGAATCATAAAGTACATAGTCTTTTTTTTTTATATATAGAAAGGAAGTATTTTATTTAATACTTTATTTTATAAAGTACATAGTTTTTTATGCATAGATGTTGGTACAAATTATTCTGACCTAGTAATATCATTACAATCTGAATAAAATAACACTCAAGTTACCATTTTACTAAAAAACCAAAGTACATGGTTTGGTCATATACAAATAATTTTACCCCTTTTTTCTTTTCAAACTTCAAATTCTAATAAAAGCATATATTAAAAAAACACAACATATTCATGTGTGATATGTTGATCTTTCTTCATATATATTTAGTTTGCAGAACCTCCTCCATCTTAAATCAACATGGCATCAATCTAATCACCATCTTCCATTCGAAACTTCATAAAATTCAGTAAACATAAATGAACACAGAAAAGAAAAAAATCAAAATCATATAACTTTAAATTAATGACAAACTAAATTAAGTTGCATGCAAATTAAGATCTTACTTCTTCAATAGTCAATGTTGAAGGAATGTGTTCTCCATCATAGAGAAAACAAACTGTTTTGTAATCAATTATGTGTTTTCTCCTACAGTATATCTTGAAGATCCTCTTCATAGTCATATGAGATGGAACACGTAAAATTAAAATTGATCCATCCTATAAAAATTTAAAAAAAATAAACAAAAAGGAATATAAAAAAAATATTTTTAAAAAATTAAAGAGCATGAAATGATGAACTTGAGCTTGAACACAGATATCCAGAAATTTTATTATTTTAGCAGCTGGATTCTTATTTCTCGACATTTTCTTTGTTCACTTTTTATTGGAGAAAATGAAGGATATTATCCTAGTTTATATAAGATATGAGAAGAAAAAAAAATAAAGTGGATTACAATAATATTGCCCTCTTATCTTTTATGCCGAATTTGTCTAAAGATGTGTACCAATTTATGGTCCTCTTGGGTCAAAAAGAATTTAAGATATATTTCAATTTATAAAGTGTTTGACTGATATAGAGATTAAAAATATCTTTTAAAAAAATTTATAGTCTAAAATAAAATATAAACATTTATGTGGTTATAAAATTATCTTACTAATGGATATAAAGTTTTCTATAATTTTATGTATATTCTGAGAGTCGTAACATATGTGTATTGCACGTGAATGTCATTCATCATATTTTTTCTTCAAATGAGCTTTTATTCAAAAAATCATCCTTTTAAGTTTGAGGCTATATATAATACAAGTCAAACTTCTCCATAGCAATATAATTTGCTTGGATATTTTTTAGTTGTTATAACAAAATTTATCATAAAAAATATTAAAAATAACATAATATAACATGTCATGAAAAGTTGGCTTCTGTCAATTCATAACCTTCGCAATTTTTTCTTTATAACTTTCACCAAATTAAACATATGATAAGCTAGTCTATATGGTGGCAAAATCTATAGAAAAGTTTTGCATATTTAAAAGGGGTAATGCTTTAAATTATATTCTAGCGACACGCCTTAATTTTTAATTAGGACTTTATTATTCCTCTGATTTGAATTATTTTAAAATAAAATAATATAATACTCTCTAAATTATTATAGTCACTACGACTTTGAAAGTCCCAGAAAAGGATGATAAACGTTTGGGAAAAAGTATAATGACTCATTAGGTCATTTTACAAATAAATCCTCTCTTTTTCATAAAAGATCCTTTTCATAAATTTAAATTAAAAATTTTGATCTGTTCAATAATTACGGTTATATAGTTGACAGATAATTTTAGATAATTAATTTAATTGATGAATTAAATTAATAATTTATTTAATGTTCTATACCCTTTGCTTTATATTTATTTGAATAAAATTAATAAAATGTATTACTTTTAGTAAACATTTAATTTAAAAAGAAAAAGGAAAAAGAAGAACTAAAATAATAAATATTTTTTTAAAAAAAAGAATAAAATAAAAGGTTGAAAAGCCCCACCATGAACAGAAAAGAATTAGAAGAGTCAGACGTTGAAGAGAAACTTTTTGATTTTTCGTTTCAAAACGTTAAGGTAATTATTCTCATTCTTTATATTAAATGTATATATGAATGTGCTTATAAATAGATTTTTCTTTTATAATTAAGCATAATAAAATTATAAATCCCCTATTTAAAAATTTGAGGTCCAAAAAAAAAAGATGGCTTTAATAGCGCTCTTAAATCAAATCTAAGATGCTGTTTGGAGAATCATAAAGTATACATTCTTTTTTTATATATAGAAAAGAAGTATTTTATTAAATAATATGCCTAGATGCTAGTACAGATTATCCTGACCTAGTAGTATCATTATAATCTGAATAAAATGGCACGGAAGTTGCAATTTTACTTTTTTAAGAAAACTACATAGCTTGGTCATACCCAAACAATTTTACTCCCTTTTTTTCGAAATCAAAATTCTAATAAAAAGCAGAAATTAAAAAAATACAACATATTCATGTGTGATATGTTATTCTTTCTTCATATATATTTAGTTTGCGAACTCTCCTCCATCTTGAATCAGCATGACATCAATCTGATCACCATCTTCCATTCCAACCTTCATAAAATTCAATAAACACAAATACACATACAAAAGAAAAAAATTAAAATCATATAACTTTAAATTAAAAATAAATTAAATTAAGTTACATGCAAATTAAGATCTTACTTCATCAATTGTCATTGTTGAAGAAATGTGTTTTCCATCAAAGAGAAAACGAACTGTTTTGTAATCTATTATTTATTTTTTCTTACAGTATATCTTGAAGATCAGCTTTATAATCGTGTCAGATGGCACACGAAAAATGATATTTGATCCGTCCTATAAAAATAAAGATAAAAAGAACAAAAAGAAACATAAAAAAGTATTTTTTTTAAAAGAATTTAGAGAGCGAAATGATGAACCTGAGCGTGAATTGGCACATCTAATAATTCTGTTATTTCACCAGTTGAAATCTTATTTCTTGACATTTTTGTGGTTATTTTGGGAAAAAATGAGGGATATCATCCTCATTTATATAAGAGATGAGAGGGAAAAAAATAATAAATGAAGTGGATTACAATAATATTGCATATCTTCTTCTGCAAAAATCATTTAAAGATGTAGACCAATTTGTGGTCCTCTCTGGTCAAAAAGGATTTTAGATATATTTCAATTTATGAAGTGTTTGACTGATATAGAGATTAAAAATAATTTTAACAAAAATAGACTTATAGATATTTGTGTAGTTATAAAATTATCGTACTAATTAACGTAAAGTTTCTTGTGATTTACATGCAATTTGAAAGATATGAAGCACGTGCATTGCACGTGAATGTTGAATCATATAATTCTTTTTTTTTTATTTTGAGATTTCTATTGTTACATGCGTGTTCTTCTTTTAACCTCGAATATCTTGTTATCTTGTTATAGTTTTTACTTCTTGCTATTACCTTTTATCATCCATCATTATTTTTTCATCAAATGAGCTTTTATTCAAAAAATCATCCTTTGAAATTGAGGCTATGTATAGTACAAATCAAACTTCTTAATAGCAATATAACTTATTTAGATATTTTTCAGCTATTCAAAAAAACTCATAAAAGATATATAAAATAACATATTATAACATTTCATGAAAAGTTGACTTCTGTCAACTTTTTTTGTTCTATTTATTAAAAAAATTTATAGCGGTGATAGGTCAATTTTTTATTTTTCAAAAAATTATTGGATATTGTAAATGATACAAAAAAAATTATAAATATAAAAATCATAAAAAGTAGTTCTCTCGATAAGATTTAAAAAGGGGATAGATTTTATGAAATTGAATATCCTATTAATGAGTAATAAGTGTTTTTGACTTCAAAATTGTTGGTGAAATGATCAAATTAAAAGTCAAAGTAAATACAAGAAAAATTAAATGTATGATACTAAAGGAAAAAAGATAGATTAAGTGAAAATAAATTCCCTATTAATGTTTGATAATCATTACAGTTTTATAGTTTGTTACAATTATTTTTTAACTCACACAAACATTAAAATTCTTTTTGTTCTATTTATTTAAGAACTTCCATAATAGTGATAGGGCAAATTTTTTATTCTTCAAAAAATTCATTGCATATTGTAATGATGCAAAAATTCAACAATCAGAGAAGATAGATCTTTTGATAATATTTAGTTTGAGTAATTCACAGAAGAGTGATTTAATTAAATTAATGATTTAAATTTAATTATTAAAAAGAGGTCTTACACATTATTTTGGTTCTGAAATTTTATAAATTAAATAAATATTTAAGTAATTTAATTCAGGTATTCAATGAACTAATTATTCTACTATTAAAATGAAGACATTCTTTCTTTTAATTAGTGGATATTTTTAAGCTAAAAGCATAACAGAAAATATAATTAATCCATTTTGAATAGCCCCGCCCCTCTCTTTTTTCGAATTTAAAATTATAATAAAAACACAAATTAGAAAAATACAACATATTCATATGTGACATATTGTTCTTCCTTCATATATATTTAGTTTGTAGGCCTTCCTCCATATTGAATCATCATGTCATCGATTTGATCACCATCTTCTATTCCAACCTTCATAAATATCAATAATAAACAAAAATGCACAAAAAAAGAAAAAAATTAAAATCATATAACTTTAACTTAATGATAAACTAAATTATAAGGTCTTACTTCATCAACTGTCATTGTTGCAGAAATGTGTTTTCCCTCAAAAAGAAAAGGAACAATTCTGTAATCTGTTATTTCTTTTCCCTTGCAGTATATCATGAAGATCCTCTTCATAATCATACCACATGACACACGTAAGGAGTCAATTGATCCATTCTATAAAAATAAACATAAATAAAAAGAATATAAAAAAATAATTTTTAAAAAATAAGAGAGAGTAATATGACAAACCTGAGCATGAATACTGATGTCCAGTAATTTTGTTATTTCAACAGCTGGATTTTTATTTCTTGACATTTTTTTGTTGCTTTTAATTGGAGAAAATGAGGGATATCATCCTAGTTTATATAAGAGATGAAAAGGAAAATATATTAAATGAAGTGGATTACAATAACATTGCAATTTATTGTCGACTAATCTTCTCGGTCCAAATTTATTTTAAAGATGTATACCAATTTCTGGTCCTATTGTGTCAAAAAAAATTAAGATATATTCCAATTTATGAATTATTTGACTAATATGGAGATTAAAAATAAAATGAAATTTTTTGATAAAATAAACTATAGATACTTGTTTGGTTATGAATCATCTTACTAAGGATAAATAAAAAGTTCAAACTTTGATAATTGACATAATACATAACATGATTTTAGTTGACATTGATGATTCAAATTTTCTATATGCGCAAGTAGACACTTAAATTTGTATAAAGTTGAACTAACAGACACACATAATTTGCGGGTCTTTTTAATTTATTTTGTTTTACCTTTTGTTAGGCTTTGTTTTATTTATACGATAGTAGTATTGACGTACATGCATTGCACGTGAATGCCAAATCATATTGTACATTATTTTTTTAAAATAATATCAATATTATTAAGCCAAAAAATTAAATAAATGATTATAAATGAAATAATAAAATATAAGTTCTTTTGTGTCACGACCCAACCCAGGGACCGTGATTAGTGCCGATTGGGCACCCAGACAAACACTAAACCGGATTCCCCACTATAATAGCTAAGGAATCTACCGAAATTTCGGCAGAGTTTCCTCTGTTTTACTGACTAACCGAACCTGCATACAG